>JANHFT010006495.1:9182-34272 GCA_032467955.1 Pseudoxenodon macrops
GGGGAAGGTTACTGCAAAATCCCCATTTCCTCCCGATCAGCTGGGACTTGGGAGGCAGAGAATAGATGGGGGCAGGGCCAGTCAGAAATGGTATTTATCGGTTCTCCGAACTACTCAAAATTTCCACTACTGGTTCTCCAGAACTTGTCACAACCTGCTGAAACCCACCTCTGGTGTAGACTGGACTGAAGCACAGCAATGCAATGTAAATTGTAAGCTGTTCTGAACAGAAAGATCTAGAAATAGAATGAAGAAGGAGAAATGGCTGTCATAACCATGTGACTCAAAGTCCCATCCCTTTTGAATGTACATTGCAGGCAATGCATGTCCAAAAGGCAAAGGATTTAATAACATGCTCACAATCACCTTCTTTACTTGTTGACCCCTTATCCCCTTGGATGTCCAGTTCAAAGTCTTGATCAAGCAGCACTGAAACCTAAGTAATAAAATAAGTCAATATGGATCTGCTATTAAAAAGCTGCATCTCAGGTTTTGAAGGCAAAGAAACAGGCAGAACAGGGGAGGACAGCAGAGAGAAGAGTTTCATAGCAACCAGGCTGATCAACTTAGCTATGTGCTATTCAAAGCAGAAATAAAATTAAGCCACTAATTTAATGCCAACAGTAAAAGTATTACTGACATTAATAATACACTTCGGGATTTTTTTTCCACCAACAGTGCAATTTTCAAAGGGGCCTTCCCCAAGCAAAGTATGTGTATGAAATAGTATTTCACAACTATTTAATAGAGCAGCCCCACTGCTTTGATTAATATCAGTGTCTTCTGAGCCAGCCATTGCTGGGAGATGTATCTGCCAAGTAAAACTGATTGGCCGTAATTTGATGAAGAGTCAAGGTGGAATATACACCTCCAAAAGATATTTTATCATGTTGCTGCTGAGCAATGTGTTTCCAGGAGACAAGACATTTTGTGAGGTATGCTACCATGTACCTTTTGCTTCTCAAGCAGAACTTAACTCAGTTTCACTTCTGGTTCCTCCATCTTCCCAGTATTACTAATTCCACTAAACAATCAATGTACATTTATCTATCATACTCTTAGAATTTCCAATAACAAGACTTGTCCTTAAACCTATTGTTATTCCTTCTTCATAATACTGGTAAGTTTCTATGTATTCTGGTTATAAGCATCTCACTCAAGGTTCAAATATTGCTCTAAATCGTATTGAAGCTTTGTGAATTGTGTTTAGCACACTGCATGTATGCACTTACACTGTACGTATAAATTATCATACATACAATATCTACATTATCTACACTATTGTAAATCATAGTTGTATGACAGAGGTCAATGGGATTGGTAATTCCAAGAACTGTTCCCATAAAACATCTGGATGGCATTTGGCATGATCTCAAACTAATAACTGTTTTTCAGAATCAGTACCAAACTTATTTGTATATTGTAATGTTATATTATTTAAAACTGGATTTTTCTGTCTCTAAAACTGAATCTAAAAAACACAAAAAAGAAAAATAATTTTAAGACTGTCATGAAACTATCATCACAAAATAAGTAGTGGATTATAGGAAGGAAATTCTGATCCTAACAGGCACAAGCCTGACTGAATGAAAATATCGTTAACTTGATAGCATTACATACTGTTAGAAAAGAAGAAAGCGAAGATGACTATAAGAAGTGTAGAAACTTTTAAAATATTTTTTTTTGTTCCTCACCTTCATTTCTCCTTTGTGACTAGTTAGCTGGGGACAGGCTAAAGATATTAAGACAGATGTGTCTGAAGATCCCTTATGTCAAAAAGGAAGCTGTCTGTGGTGGCATAAAAGTAGAGGTGATATTGATTATGGCAAATGCCACCCCTTGGAGTTAAATATCCAATTCCAAATGGCAGTGGGAAAAATCTGATAGTAGGCTTCCTAGAATGACAGGATAAATGAGGTCTCAGAAAGGCACAGAAAATATATAACTCTAAAACTCATTATAGTCTACAGCAACCTTCTCAAATGCACATGAAATTCCAGACAAATAATGGATTACAAAAACTAAACGAAAATAATATTTATATGTATATAAATGTACAGCCATGATCTTTACAGCTAATTCATTTCTTCAAAAGTAGGGAAGTATAAAAATGTGCTGCCATGGATCAGAATCGAAACAGATTACCAAAGCAGCTGTTTTACTCCAGATCATTTAAAGCTTTATTTTGAAACCCAAGTATGTTTTTCTCCAAACAACAAGTGTAGTACTTGCCTTCTCTTTCAGAAGGATGCTGGGAAAGCTATATATGTAACACAGAGAGAGATACATCTTGTACATTTTTAATGTTTCTTCTCCCTCCCTCTTAAAACTCTCCTTTAACTTTTATTTTTGCCAAAAATAATTGTAGGTTTTGGAGATCACGAACTTCTTGTTGTTTTCAGAGCATAAAGATATCACTAGTAAACTATACGAAGCCTGTGAATCAGTTACTGTCAAGCAGGTCTGCATTTATCAAAGGTAAAGTAACTAATTGCAGGAACAGCAGAGGTTAATTGTACAGAAGAAATCGCTTTGAACTTCAGTGCTCTTGTAGCACTGGAAGGTCCACAGAATCAAGCAGAGTTCTTGCAGGTGCAATTTATTTTTGGAACCGGTGCATTCAAGGAGCTAACTAAAATCAGCCCCATTGGATTAATATCATTAATGAGGTATCAAAACATTTGCCTGATATACACGTCCGTGCCTGCTTAATTTTATTTTTTTCAACGGTGTTTTTTTCAGGCTTTTGCCAATGAAAACACGTTGAAGAAGGAAACACCATTTGGTGAAGGGAAATAATGCTGATGATTATTTACATGATTCCTCTTTAGAGAAAGGCAAATCACCAATATTATTTCACATTATTAGAAATTAAAATAAATTATGCAGTTGAATGTAAAATCAACATTCAACATCATGGAATAGATTGGTTTCTAAATGTGCTTCGTCCTTTGCCAGTTGGCACAAATGTTTTTAATGTGTCCCCAGTGATTTTAAATTCATTTTAAGTACTTCCATATTTTACATTCTCATACAGGGCTTGCATTTCTTCATAGTTTAAAGCTCTATTATCAAGAAATGCTGTTACTATTATACTCGGCAACTGCTTAACTTTATAATGAGGATAATTTCAGGCTATTAGATTTTGCTGGACTTGTTTGTTTTGTCTGAATGGAAATCCATACCAAACATCAGACAATGTTTGGTCCTGAAGATTTGTTAGCATTGAGAAAGAGTTCTCAAAAGTTGAAAATAAAGCTTGAGTGACTGCATAATTATTACTGGCGTATGCTTCAATAGCTGTTTACTGAACTTCAGTAAAATTGTTAATATCGTTACTTACGCTTAACATTATTCAAAAAGCATGTAATGTAGTGGGCCTTCCTATCACAATGCCTGCATCTTGTACTAAGAAAAATACTGCTATCCTGTCTCTTAGCCATTTCCTCTAGAAACTTTTCCATCCTCTTTTTAAGCAGCTATGTGGATGCCATCACTATATATTGGTTCTTATGATCATAGTTTAACAAAGCCTCCACCAAATGAAATAAATGTAACCACTGGTAGTGTGAGAACTTTTTCCCATCTCATATCACCTTCCAGGGGTTTTCATTAACAAGAAATAATACTTAAAATGGCATTTTCTATCAAGTATTATGTGTCTTCTAGAATTTAAGGAAAGTTGCTACCATGGATATATAGAATAACATTCTTCTTATTCCTGCTCAGGCCCTATAGTCTCTTCTTACTCTGACATGACAACAGTATGATGCTGTAAGTCACACTTAGGAACAGCTTTTCTCAGTGGTGGGCTCCAGACTTGGAATGCCCCTCCCAGAGATATTCTTTGCCCTTATTCTATTGACTCCAGGACCATTCCTGAATTTATTTTATTTAGCATAAGGCATCTACAAAGGTCATGCAATCACTTACATACAAACCTTTCCTGAAGTGCTCCTCTTACACATGGTTTTGTTTGATTACTCAGAAAAGATATGTGTGTACAAAAGCCAATAGAAAAACAGAGCAGAGAAATTCAATTAAAATTATAAAATGAGGCATCTCCAAAGTGACTCACAGACCTTCAGACTCAAATGTCGGTCTTTACTAGCTGAAGGGAGATGGGTGTGGAAACAGGTTTTCATGACATCCTGGAAAGCTAACAAGGTTGGGACTAGTCAGATCTTAGAGGGGAAGGCTGTTTCTTCAGACATCTTCAGGATCCCACAAGATGGCTCTATTTAACAAAACAGACTCATGACCATACTGTTGGATCTGGTAGGATCAGAGGAAACTAGTGCAGCCTAACAGTCTTCCAACTAACCTGTATGGCTTTAAAGATAATAAAGCTGCACTGGTGTGCAAGCTGCCAGTGCAGCTTGCACAAAAGTGATGTCACATGGACAAACCTAAGGGCGGCCAATATTGTACATTGTATTTTGGACCAGCTGGATTTCTGAATGCTTATTCATGAGCAGCCTGATGTAGACTGTATTGTAGGGCTTTAATCCGGTAGTGACTAAGGAGTGAATGACAGTGAACAATCCAGAGGTCATCCTGACAGGTATACAAAATGGAATTATGCGAAGGATTTTCTATTTAATGAGGGCTTGAATTAAGAGGAAAAGAAGGTCCATGAGTCCTTAATTATGCTTAGTATAGTAATAATAATTTGGCTATCATCATGGAAAATCAGAGGGAGGCATTATTAAAATATTATTTACTCGGTATTTATGATTTGAAACATTTACATTTTCTCAGGATACCTTAGTGGGCATTTGGCAGGCTGATTCAGCTTTTTCATTGAACCATCACCTGCTTACCTCCTTAATTGCTGCTGTAACATATTACCTGGCATGAGGATAAGCAATGATTTTGGAAAGCCAGCAACAGTGAATTGTAGCATATACTTGAGATAGCAGATGTTTTCTCTACCTGTTCCTGATCTTCTGTCCTCGCTTGATGTTAACTGTTACTGGAAACCCCAGCATCTGATAATGTGAGCAGTTGTTATTCTGTATCCCTGTCATCTTATTTTGTTGCAAGGGTAGGGTTTTATAACTTATTTCCTCATAATTACTTCAATGTCATTCTATAGTTCTCTCTTTCATTTTGAAAAACTATAAGCATTTTTTGTCCCAAAGGTGCTTTTTTCAAGCTTTCTGGTTTTTTTTTTGAAGATGTTTCATTTCTCATCCAAGAAATTTCTTCAGAGGTGAAGAAGCTTCTTGAATGAGAAGCAAAATGTCTTCAAAGCACCTTTGGGACAACCATAACCTGGATGACTGAGAATCTCCATAGACAAATAAGCTTTTTTGAGAGGTGGAAAATACATTCTTTAACTATAATCAAATGACTTTGAGTCTTAATTAAATATGGTACATTTGACAAAGAACTAATAATAACATCACACAATTATTATCGAAACTGGAAAACAGAAACTTAACTCATCCACTAAAAGATTTTCCCAACTTTTATTGATTATCATTTCAGTGACGGTGGGCAGAGAGAGTGCTCAAGGCATCTGATTTTACTTCTGTAACAATAATCCTATGTAATATATTCAGCTGAAAGATGGTTATCAGGCTTAAATCAGCCAACCAGTGAATATATGAATTTAGGGCTGTCCTGAATGTATCACATCTGGCTTGACAGTGACTAGATGGCTGCAAATAGAAGTTTGGTTGTCATTTAGAAATTATCCTGATTTTCCAGTCCAGGTATGGAATGCCAAGATTACCTGACTACTAGTCTTATGCAAAAAGTTTGGAGTTATATGGATGGAAATATAATAATATCATGAATGGGGGGAAAAAGAAAGACATTTAAGTCTTGACCATGATCAGTTGCTTAAAAGCATAAGAGTGCATCTGAATTGCAGTTATTATACACTAGCTAGTTATACATTAATTAAAATGTGAATTACCAGCAGAGAGGATCACAGTATTTAAAAAGTTCTAAATTAATTTATTGTGTGAATCCTTGTTGTAAATAAACAGTTTGCACACAGCCAAAATCATGGAAAGGAAGAGAGGGAAAGATATGAGCAAATCTCCTACATTCATTTCCTTTAAAAAACATACTTCTAATGCTAGAAAACTACAGTTTAGGAAACAGACTTCTATAAAACAAAACATAGTTGCCAGTCTTTGGCTGTGTTTACGCAATATTACATCATCAACTATGATTAACCAACCACATTATTTGAATAGTCAAATAACATGATACAAAGCACACAAAACATGCCAAAACATTGCATGCCTAATATGCTGCCCACTGTGTGGTTTATTAAGCATGGTTTCAGTGGTGGTATTCAATGTTTTCCCCTACCAGTTCTGTGGAAGTGGCTTGCTGGACCGGTCATGTGACTGACATGCGGCTTGCTGGACCGGTCATGTGACTGACATGTGGCTTGCTGGACCAGTCATGTGACTGACAGGCAGCACCTTGCTGTGAGTGGCATCAAGTTGGCTATGCCCACTCAGTCACATGACCCCCACAAAGCCAAGCCAACAGAACCCAGTAGGATTTTTTTTGAATTAATACTAACTAATACTAACCCGAACATCACCCATTTCCCAAGGTCCCAGAGTCTCTGCCTGCTCTCCCTTATGTGCAACATGTCGCCCCATTTTCCCTCCTTCAGAGGCCCCAATCCTTAATCTCCCCGCTTCCTCTCCTACAACCGCCTCTTTCTTCATCCCATGGCCACGACCTTACTTTCCTCTCAGGCTGGCTATCAGGAAGGCAAGCCAAGGCTGAGCCATTACCACTGGGCTCCCTGCCAGTCTGAATCTTGCCCCCTTTGTCACAACATTCCTGCAGTCGCCTCCTCTTATTTTCGGCACGGAAATAGGTATATCAAGCTTCCACAAGGTTTAATGCGCTGTTTTCCTTAATTTCTTAATCCCTAGTGCCATGGTGTATGAATATGTCAGGTCCACTTACTGTGAAAAATGCATGTATATTTTTAATTTCTACAGAGAATGGAGGGAGAGAGAGAAAAATAAAGGAGATTCTAAATACAGTTTCCAGTCCTTGTCATAAACTATGGTTTGGATTCTGACATTTTGCAAAACCAGCCAAGTCACATGTTATTCCTTCATTCTTTTATTTTTTTATTAAAAGACAGAAAGTGATGCATTTTCTATTTGATTGCTGAAATTCCTAAGTTTCACTGTCAACAGTTCAATTAGATAGGAATGTTTAGCTGGAGTTCACCCAAACAGCTTAGAGAAGTTTTTGAAAAGTTATTACATTGCTGTCGTGTTCTTTCAGCCTATTGACAGTAGATATTTCAGAGAATTCTTGAAGGTGAAGATTCACTTCATTTTTAGCAGCATTCTGAATTTCAACTTATAACAGCATATCACAATATGCACAGTGCACTCCTACACACAGGCCTCTTTTCTCAGCTCAGCTCCCAAGCAAAGGCTGCCATAGCAGGTTTTTAAAGCAAAATGTTAGTTTGATTTAGGGGGGGAAAAGTTAAATCATACTTTTCCTGATTCTCCATTCTCTTTGGAACAGCAGATGTCTAAAAATCAAGGCTGCCTGAATGATTTGTTTTGGGATTTCATTATTTGTGTGGACGGGAGTAATCTTGTTACTCAAGTGAGGTGGAAATAGTAGTGGTGTGGAAGTGACTTTAGTTTTAGAATAATACTTTTTGTTTAAGAAGTACTACTTACATTTAAAATTCATTGCGACCTCCTCAGCTTCCTACCCCACTCCCATTTTTTTACACACACAAATAAAATTATAATTCTCTGTTAATTATAAAGGGTGTGTATATTATAAATATATGTATTATTATATTCCTATAGGTAGTGGGATTCAAATCCTGGTGCTACCGGTTCGCTATCGGTAGCGTGTAGGTGTGCACACTCGCTTTGCGAGCGCATTGCACTTCTGCACATGCACAGAGCATTTTTGATGACATCTGGGTGAGTGGGAAGAGCCTCCCGCCACCGCCGCTACTGGTTCACCCAAACTGGGGCAAACTGGGAGCAACCCACCACTGATTCCTCTCCTTTTTAATATTTTTATTATTAAAATAAAATAATATTATTATTAATAATAATAATAAAAATAATAAAGTTTTACAAAGAACATAAAAGTAACACAAATTAATAAAGGGTACATGCAGTAAAGAAAGGAAGAAGAAAAAAATGAAAAAGTGCAGAAAGAAAAAATAAGAAAGAAATAGAAAGAAGCTTCTGATTTCCTTTACAGCAAATATAAGTACAATTACCACATTAACTCTTACTCTGTGACAGGAAAACTCATGTTTTTTTCTGTTTTCCAAGTTTTTTCCCCTCCTAATCATCAAAAACACAAATCATAAGTGCTTTCCTCCCGTATTTCATGAAAAAAGTATAAAGGATTTCCAGTCAACCATAAATATAAATTATTAGTTTTTTTTCCTGTAATCAAAAAGGTTTGTTTAGTCATGTCCACAAGTTCCACTGTATTAACCAACTCCTTCATTGTAGGTAAAGTTGACTCTTTCCACTTTTGTGCATATAATAATCCTGCTGCAGTTATCGTATATAAAAAGTTCCACAACTTTTTTCCAGTTCCTTACCATTATTCCCAAAAGGCGTCTCTGGTTTCAATTACACTTTAAATTTTAAAATCTTCTGATGTGTGTATTTGTATCTTTTAAACAACGTTTTAAAAATGTCCACCAAAAATGATAAAACGTCCCTTCGTATTCTTCACTTTTGCAGCAAAGATTCAACCTGCCCTTGTTTATTCCAGACAATTTCTCTGATAATACATATAAATAATACATCATTTTATTTTAAAAAAAATCTTTTTAAAATAGAGGACAGGGTAAATTTCAATCCTTTCAACTACATATTTTCTTACTGGTCCATTTGTATATTATAGCCAAAATTTTAGACCATGTTATTATACATCTTTCACTTATTCTTCCTCTGTCTTACATTTCAGCCAAAGTTTATACATTTTAGCAATTACATTAGTACATAATTCTGTTTTAAAGTCAATCTTACTGTCTTCAAAACCATAAAATCTTTCATCCAATTTAAACCCTGCTGTTAACTGTAAATAAGAAAAGCATTGACAAAAGTATCCTTCTATTACCAAAACTTCTCTTAATTTAATTTTACATTTCCTTGAAGGAATTCTAATACATCATAATATGTTAACCATTTTTGTTTACTTCTCATTTACATCAGAAGCTCAACGTAACCAGTAAAGCATTCCTTCCTCTAATTTATTTGTCAAAAAATCTTGCAGAGTAGAAAAGGGTTAGAATGAGGATTGGGATGAGAAACAATAATAACTGATCCAGTGCTTGTACTTTATCCATTATATTGAAATACTTTAATGAAATCTGATGGCACATCTTCTTTAAAAATTCACAAATCTAGATTTACACAGGCTGTCTATCCAAAAGAGTGTAATTTCCATTGGCTTGCAGATTGCATCATTGGCCACACTTAAAGTGGATGAGATCCAGAAGCTTTGGTTGTGTGGGTTGAAGTCAGGAGTTTTAAGAAATAGCATTGTTTTTCACATCTATGCAAAGCTTAGTTAATCCAATCTACTCCTTTCACACACACAAACACTTCCAAATTGGGGGGGGGGGGAAGGCAATAAAACTGGCACTACTTATTCTGAGAAATAGGTTTTGTATCTCTCTACCATGCCATAATGTACCTCGGTTGGATTGAATTCAGAAAATAATGTTAATTCAATTATAATTAAAGTTTATAAAACTTGGATGATGGCTTAGCGTATTGTGTGAATACAGCCAATTGCTGTTTATTTAATAAATCAGTCTTAAAGAACCTATGACAAAAGCACAATATGAAATATTGTCTTTGTTGTTGATAAGGGCATGGTGGAAAAATCATAATTTAAAATACCAAAAGATCATGAAATACTAGACAGGTTACAAAGAAATGAAAAATTCAGAAAAGGTCAAAAACTAACAGGCAATGATTTCTCTTTTACCAAGATTATGGGCAATGTAGAACTGACCAACCCAGATGGTGTTTCTGGAATCGAAGTCCACTACATCTGGAGAATACCAGATTGGGAAAGGTTCTCATATACTAGAGAATCACAATGCCTTTCCCCAGATGGAGCCATTTGGATATGGGCTGGCCACAAGATACAGCTTTATCTGCCAGCTCCCTACAGGCTTCTGGTTCATGGGCTGACTAAAATGAAGTAGGAGACAATTCACCTGAAATTGTGGGAGGGGGGGACATGACCCACACATCTCTCTATTGTGTAACTCTCTCAAAACTCTGACCAGCTACCCTGACAGGGTTGTTTTGAGGACTAAACAGCTGTTCAGCACTGGAGGGCTACATAATTAAATAGACAATGGAACTGAATTGATATTTTTAGGTAGCTTCTGGTCAGAGTTCAGTTAAAAGAACTGTCAGTTTCACTGATAGGTAGTTGTTATACTGTTCAAAAAATCTATCATCTATTTAGAACGTAAGTGCTAACTACTGTGGATTGGTGTTTGGGAGAGAGGAAAAGGGAGGGGGAGAATTAATAAATCTATACAAACCTAGGATGTCGTCTCTGTAATATCTGTAGATGAAGGAAGCTGATAATAAGATGCCATGGGCCCTGGTGGTGCAGTAGTTAAAGTACAGTTTTGCAGGCAAACTCTGCTCACAGCCTGGAGTTTGATCCTGATGTTGCTCAAGGTTGACTTAGCCTTCCATCCTTCTGAACTTGGTCAAATGAGGACCCATATTGATGGGGGCAATATGCAAATAATGTTCATATTGTAAGCTGCCCAGAGTGCCACCAGGGTGCTCAGAGAATCCTGTAAAGAACTATAGGATGGTATATAAGCCTATATGCTGTTACTGTTGCTGTTGCTAAGATGCAACTCTTAGGACAGCCTGATTTGGTATGTTTAGAAAGACAAAAGAAATGTTTCAACATTCTCAATAAATATACTACAAGTCCCAATGCATCTTGAATATATAGATACAGCTGCACAAAGTTATGAATAATTATATTTCCATTGATGATAAGGATGAAGGATATTGTAAAGAAACAAAATCAGAGGAATTTACTTGATGTGCCTTACCAGGGTCATTTTCAGATATTGTTAGTCGCCAATTCTATGAACCTCTACCAGGAAGTGAGATTGTAGTCCAATAATATGGAAGAGCATTGTTTAGTAGTCATCAGGAATGGACTTGTGAGATCTACTCTAATTTTAATGATCCATCTACTGGAACCATGTTTAACATAGTGGCTCAAAAGGAAAATAGAATTGTAAATCAAGATGCCTCTAAGTAGCAATACTTATTTTCAGCACCAGAACTGGAGCTTGAACATTAATCCTTTCAGACCCACAAATCTCTTCCTTTGTCCTTTCTCCCAGGGAACCTTGATTTAGGCCTTTCTTTTTGCTATTGTTAAACCACTGGGAGTTTGAAATCTTTTCTGATTTATGCCAGATTAGGAGGCAATCTACTATCAAATTCTGAGCTCCTTTCTGCTATCTCTTGCTGTAATATATTTTCATAAGTCATGTTTTTCTTCATTGGCTGTGTTTCATCCGCATTTTTCTAGATGTGGAAAAGAATGTAGACCAGGGTGAAAAATGAAAATGGCCCTGTACATTCATACTTGCAGCATGAACTTGTTCTGAATTAATTTTTTCCCTTTTTCCTGGAATATTGAGGTACTTCAGTTATATCACTGTAAATCTGGGGAGGGCTTATTTTACCGCATGCACTCAAAAGCCTGTTTGGGCTTATTATCCAGGGAGGTCTTATTTTCAGGAAAACGGGGTATATATTTGTCTTCTGAAAGTCAGCTTTTAACATCCTTATTAATTATGCTGACTTGTATGAATTGTAATTTAGAAAAATTGGAGGATCACAGATTAAAAGTGCCCTACCTCTTTTAGTGAACATTTGAATTTATGACAGCATTGAACAAATGATACATTTAGTCAAAGTTCATACTTATACCAGTCACATGATCACCATCATACGATCACCCGCTTCCAAAAGCAAAGTCAATGGGGAAGTAGGCAGGAGGTTACAAATGGTAAACAAATGACATTCCCACTTAATCTGTAATGATTTCACTTAAGGGTGACAACAGGAGGCACCAAGATTATTAAGATGCATGGTCATGTGACATTGGGTTTTATAACTATTTCACTTACCAATAGACATTCTGGTCTCAATTATTGTTGTTAAGTGAGGACTATCTGTATTCCCACCCCAACTACCAGTATGAGTCAGGAAACATATGCTCTTAGTTTTCGACAAGCTTCAAGCCGATTGCCAGATATTCATACTGTAGTGTTTACCCTTTTAAACATTCTGAGCAACCAAATGTATTTTCATTCTTGCTTACTGTTCTTTCATAAGTATTCTGGAATTGATAGACAGAGAGAAATAGGGGAAGAAGGAGGAAAGTAAGGGAGAGAGGGGTAAGGGAAGTAAGGGAGAGAGACAGGGAGGGAGGAAGGAATGAAGGAAGGAATGAATGAAGGAAGGAAGGAAGGAAGGAAGGAAGAAAAATGCAGTGTGCATTTCTTAACACTTCAAAAATAAGATACTGCTCTTTAAAGTATGAATTACTTTTATGAAATCACACTGCAAGCTAGCTAGGTCTCTCCCCTGTATTTCTCCCTTGATTTAGTGCTCCCCAAATGAGTTAGACTTTAAATCCTACAATGTTCAGCCAGCATTACCTTTGGCAATACTCGCTAGGAATTTTAGAATTGAAGTCCAAAGTATCAGGTGGACACCAAATCACAGAAGGTTTCATTAACTATATGGAGCCAGGTAGCATATTTTATAAACAGAAGAAAGAAAAATTAACAAACCAGTTTTCAAACTAGAAGATGTAGTTGTCCTTAGCTTGGATCTAGTTTTATTCTCTATTGCTGAAACCAGACCCTTAGAATCGATTTATCTTTGGCAAAGCAGAGCTATTGTGACAAATGATTGTGGCAGAAATGTCTTACAGATCCAAGCTAAATATAGAAAATGAAAGGAAGGATGTGACAACGTTTATTACCCAACTTGTTGGCTTTCTGGATTTTACCCTAGTGTAACCAACCTTCTGGCATAACAGGAAGAAGCCATGTGTATATTAGTTGAAAATAATCACAAGGCAAATAAACTTGGCTGGAAAAAAGAAAATATGTCTTTTCTACTTAGTAAATGTAATTATGATTTCACACATTGGTTGCAAATGTGAGACTGCAGTGCCTGCTGGATCTTATGGAGGTATGAGAGCCATTAGTCCCATTAATTTCAAAGAGGAATCTCAAAGGAAACTTTAAAAAACGGGATCATATAAATTATGCAATAGTTTCAACAGCACTAAAAAAACTGAAGAAGTGTGAAGATTCCAATGAAACTTCCATTTTGAATGTAGGGGAATAATAGAAAGGAAATGCCATTTGTAATGAAGGGTTGTACTTTAGCATAATTGTTGGCTGCCATATAAGCTGTGGAGAGAGGAAGAGGGGAACTAGTTCAAGCAGTTGTTTACATAATTCATGCTGAGAAGCCCTGGAAGAACAATGGAGCATAATGTGAAAGTCAAAACAACCATTAGGCTATCTGGAATGTTTAATGTAGTTGATAAATGCCAGAATTTTGTCTTCTGGTAGAGAGGTTGCTTATGCTCAGGCAGTTTGTGACATGGCATAGCCAACAAATATTGATTGGTGTACTGTAAGATCCTACTGATGTGAGAAGCTTCTCCAAATGAGACATCTTGCTTTGCAGTATTGGTCAGTCAAAATCTTTATGACATACCATGTCACTCAGATTCACCCTGGTGTTATTTTGAGGTCTTTTTTCCCCTCCAGCTCTGTGGTGAGAAGATGGTGGGGCTGCCAATCAAAGCATAACAACATAGGGCATCTCCTCCTAGTTTATACTTCAGAAGAAGGATGGAATTGAAAGAAAACTAATTTTGAGAAAGAAAATGGAAGGACAGATCTGAAAGAGGCTGAGAGACTTAGCTTAGAAAATCTTCTATCTATCAGAGAGTTAGGAATATATTTAGTGCTAGACTAGACAAGTATTGACTTGGTTATAGATTTCCTGTGAAATTAAGTGAAGCCATTTATAAAGCATTTTAAATTATGTAACAAAAATAAATTTGTTTCTTTGTTGATAGTTATAGAACTGTGTTGTCCTACATCTTTGTCACATTCTAAAGGCATAATGAAATAAAGGAAAAACAAAATATATTTGCTGGATATATTTTTTTAATGGCTTTGGTGGTCAGCAAGACAAACATTTCCTGTAACCACTTACAGAATTTATTGGATTTTTTTTTAATTTTGAAGGGGAAAAAAAGATAATATCCCCAGCTAGGAGGGATCCAACTACTGGACCTGTAGTGCAGGCAGATACAGATACAGATGTAGAATGATACATAGCATTTCCCCAGTAGACTCTGTCTCTTCTCATTGGCCCAGAATTGTCAAAAAACTCTTTGTTCTACTATTAGAGAAAAAAAATCTAAAAGACCATAACTCATGGGAATCTCTGCTTCTTACTCTTTATCATTCAGCAGCCATATTTGCATGACTGTGGAAGATTACTCTCTCTTGTGTTGCCAAAGTCACTTCATGCACAAGGCCTTCAGAAACATCTATACCTAACAAAATGTTCTCCCCTCTCCTTCCAACATCTAATACTGTTCCCCTATTTTGAAAAAAAGAGACTAATTCTCAGTAATGGCAGGATGAGGATATGTCCATATGGTCAATGCTTCATTCTACAAAACCTGAGCTTGAGGCCAAGCCACAAAGCCTTAAAAATGCTGAGCTAAATGCTGTGGTAGCTGAACTTGAAATGTCAGTGAAGGAACAGGGTAGGGAGTAAAAGGTCATCTCTGATCTGGGTAAGGAAAGACCAATGAAGTACCATCCATCCATAAGTTCTGTACAATTGAGATGTTTCAAATTAAAAAAAATAATAATAAACACATCTCCTGGAATTTCAAATGTACAGGTAATCCTTGTTTAGCAGCTGCTTCATTTAATGGCCATTTGCCTTTACAATACTGATGAAAAAGTACGTTTTACTGCCAATCCTCATATTTATGGCCTTCACAGGTCTTTTGAGCAAAGGGAAGCTGGAGTAAGATCATAAGCATGGTCAGTTTCATTTAGTGCTTGCTTCACTTAGCAACCAAATTAATGGTCCCAATTGTAAATGAGGACTACCTACACTGAAAATGAGACAGTAATTAAATCAACTGAGCTCTATGGCAAAACTGATTTCATGAGATCAAATAGGCTGAGTCTGATCCCAAATGTTATATGGAAACACTTTCAAAGTTCAATGGTTGGAGACACCATCCCCATCCACCAAATGGTTGCCTTTGTGGTATAAAATGAAAAGAGCATCATCTTTTGCACTACTTTTCATCTTTATTCTGCTACCCTTGTGCATGTAAAAGGGTTAAGATTGAAATAATCACATTCCAGTAAATTCGTGACTGTTGAATTTCTCTCCCTGCTTTTCTATGACTTTTATCCTATTTTTGACAGTTGAATGTTTTTTGAAGTTTGCTGATGTTTAATAAATAAGGCTGTATTTTTGCTAGCTACACTGAATGGCACGTGCACTTGCTCTGATCTAGATATAGGGATTGACTAGGAGTCCGCTGGGATACAAACTAGAATGGAAATTACCAACAGGAATTTTCCAATAAATGGATTATAGGCTCAGAAGGGAGTAAGAACTAAATGCTAAGGACTTCAAATCACAAAACCTATCTTGGTCACCTGCTTGGTCAATAATAAAAATCAGCCCTTATCAGAAGCCCACATATCATGGATATTCATTAGGAATACATTCTCAATGAAGAACATGTTCATGCCTTCAGAACTAGCACGTGGTTTAGAAAACAGCAATGACAACAGGATAGGAAAATCTCAGACTTGAAAGTGGTATCTGAAATATACAGATATATACAGTATCTGAAATGTGAAAATTGTAATGGTATGTGAGAAAGACCTTGAAAAACAGGGAAGAGAAAGGCAGCCTAGGAAACAGATAAAAGAGGGTATAGCCAACAGTTGCATAATGGGCAGAAAAAGAGGCTCCCTTACTTCTAGGACTGTAAAGGAGATGGCAGGAGATTTGTACTTCAGACTTGGAATGTTCTGTTAATGTAAAGCCTTACAATAAAGTAGAATTAGCTTATCTGCCTGTGTTTCCTGTCTCGTCTTCCTGGGAAGGCTGACCAAAAAAATGAAGATACTATTTGAAAGGCTCAGTTGTTTTGGAGATGCCATGTCCAGTAGAAGTCCAAACCAGGATATCTTAGATAAAAAGGATAAATGATTGAAATAATCCTGAGGTTGAACTCAACAAACTACATTGAATAATTAATATAGAACTCACCCCGAAAAATAACTAATCTACTGAAGCAAAGTAAAGTTGGAAAGTGGAATATAAGAAAAGCAATAATTCTGCCAATGTAATAAAATTCTAACAACATAGGAAAAGAATGCAGATTTCAGATTCTGGAATTATTCCAATCAGTTTTTCCAGGAGTAATGATATATTTACATGAATATATCATACTGGGGAATACATGGTGAGTTATATACACACTATCTTGGATCATGTGGCTGTGAGGAAGGAAGGACTTAGAAAGGAGCAGTTGCTAAGATTTTGAGGAGCTGTCAGTATCCCCCATAGTGATGGGATTTTTTTCAGGATTTCCTTCTTTGCTGTTCCTAACCAGATTGGGTTTCTTTTGGAACTCAACTTTTCTTTTGCTACCTTTTCCACCAACCAGCACCAAATTTGGTTTTAATCTGTTTAGTATTCGGAATGTTATTTCACTGAGACAGGGATTTATATAATCTCTTTCCAATATTTCAGAAGGCTGGAAATAAGTAAAAGCATATTGTCAGAAAGAGTCTCACCATAATAAAAGATTTTGCAATTCTCATATTCTTGCCACAAGGCAATATGATTGGAGGGCCATTTCCTTTCATTCAAAAGTAGACTCATTAGTCACGTGGCTGTTCTTCCTTCAACTCTTTTTTTAATAGAGAATGTGTAGCCATCTGGAGGATCAAATTACTCATAAAGCTTATTTTAGTTATTTCAGGAGGAATTGTGAATGCTCCAATACTGGAAGTTTTTAAGAAGATGTTGGATAACCATTTGTCTGAAGTGGTGTAGGATTTCCTGCTTAGGCAGGGAGTTGGACTAGAAGACCTCCAAGGTCCCTTCCAACACTGTTATTCTATTCTGTTCTGTTCTATTCTATATCCAATCACTTCCCTTCTGTTGCCACTTCCTATGGTCATATGAGAGTTAACTTGGAAGTTATATAGGTAGAGAGACAGTTGATAGGTCAGAGATAGAGGTAGAAATAAAGATGGAGGTAGAGATATAAACAGCAGTGGTATTCACTTACCTTCGCTATCGGAGATGTGAGAGTGCATGCGCAGAGCATCCATGATGACGTTCGTGTGGGTGGGCGGAGAATACCACCACTGGATAGAGACGATAGAGGTAGAGATAGAAATAGAAATAAAGATATGATAGAGGTAGAGGTAGAGGTAGAGATAAAGAGATAGTCTGACTTTCGACTACAGTGAGAATCAAAATTTCCATTACTATGCGATGCAGTCATAAAATGTGACATCATGTGACCACATTGCTTAGAATTGGCAATCTGGACATTCCCTGTTGCTGCCACTAAACAAATACCACTGGTTGTTGCTGAGGACCTGCCCCAATCCAAGCCATTCCAGGTTTGATCCCTCCCAACCTTCAGCTTCGATTTTTCCAAAGTAAGAGACTGTCTCCTCTTCAACTCCCCGCAATTGCCTATTTCCTCACCATCTCTGCCCTTTTGACCTCCATGCACCTTGTCTTGTGGGGCAGTAAGCAGCTCTAGAAACACACTGCTTTGGGGGTGCTTGCCATGCTGCAGCTCAGAGGCTGCCTGGTGTACCGTGGGTCTGGGCCTGAAAGAAGCTCCTGATCCATAGTGCAGCACAATGTTGCAGATGCCCCTCGAAGCCTCAGCTGCCCCAACACAGTCCAACATCACAGTGCAAAGCCGCCATACCCCAAGAAGCTCTAACAGCACAGCCCAAAACCACAGTATCTGGGAAATGCCTCACTCTACTCCCAGCCACATTTGCCTTCCCCCCACACACACACTCCAAGACCCCTACTGCCCCCATGGATTATTGTCTTCTTCTTGCTCCCACTGCTGATGAGGCCCTCCCTGGCCCTGGCCCTCCATTGCTAAAGCTGCTTATTTTGATGAAATCTTGGAACTTCTTGCTAATGACTGTTAAACTGATAGATGTCCTTACTAAATCTTCGTCTTTTACCGTGCAAATAGATTGGCATTCTTATTTCCATCTTTCTGCCGACTTCATTGCTTGTTCCTTTTTAATTTTACAGCTTCCTGAGCTGAGTGCTAGGAAATCAATAAGTAATTTGGATCCTGGCAAAGGAGAAGAAAGTTATGTTTTGCACTTTTAGTAAATATTTTGAAACTTGATTTATCTGGGAAAACAGGCGCTTAGTTCATATACTAACCCATTCATCAACGCTGTATTATAAATTGCATGGAATTCATATACGCTTGTTTAGAAGGCGAAACAAAGAAAGAAAAAAACGTAAAACATTTGTGATAAGCTTTTAGGAATAAAATAAATTGAACTTTCAATATCTAACCCATAATCTGCTGAAGCAGATTCTTAAGAACGTGTATTTTGAGTTTAAATAATGGAGTTCACAATTTCCTATCAAACTCTTAACTGATCTGTAGGAATGTTCTCATTAATTTTGAAGGTAGAATCTTGCCTCGGTATCAGTAGTTGGCTCCTGAAATGAATTTTTGAATTCTGGGAACCACTGATTTGCTAAAATGCATACATGTTGGATCTATTCAGCAGAACAGGAAATGGATAGATAATATCACATCTATGGATGAATTATGACTTGTATTCCTTACCTGGAATACACAATGCCTGATGTATTTAGCAACTGCTATGTTGTTTCTCTTAATGGAAATATTTCTGAAATGTTTCTCTTAATAGAAACATTACTGAAATAGTACATCTGTCTCTTGCAGCATCACCTTTCCTGTAGATATGGAGCTTACATAAACCTAGTGACCATTCAGAATAGGCACTGTTTTACACCCTTTAGGAATCCAAAACAGCTAACAAATTTTCTGTTTTGTTCAAGAGTTAAGGTGACATTGTTTGTAAAGCTTTGGTAGTTGAACAGCAGGAGGAATTAAGTTTATTATTGCTTCTTAGGATGACTGGTGCTGCTATTCCTTTGTGTGCTGCTTACCACAAGGAAGTTCAGTTAAGTCTCTTTGTTATCAGCAAACTTTGTTTATAGACTGCAGAGTTTCCTTCTTTTTGATATGTAACTATTCAGCACCAGAAAGATTGGACTGCAACTTTCCACACCTTAAGGTAGTCCGGCACATCATGAGGGCTGCTGTTTGAGTAGGTATACAAGATCATTTTGATATTGAGACCACTTCCTGACCTCTCCTATTAGTTCTTTCTCATTAGCTTAGTATCTTAGATATGTACAGGGAGGTATTATATTCAGTCTGTCATTTATTCAGAGGATCTGTTGAGTATGTTTACTCTGCCGAACTATAGTTTTTTCTCTCTTCTTTCTTAGCCCTCTCTCTCAGTTCTCCTTCAGGCTAGTTAAGCCTTTGATTACATTTTACCAAAGCACTTTCCCTATAAACCAAGATAGCTAAAATACAATAAAATGTATGGCATGGCATCACAAACACCAGCTTTTTAGACTTGCATCCTACAAATATGTATGTCATGGAGCTTGGATTATGATGCAGTTTTTATCACTTCTCTTGTACATAACTATGCAGCAAAGTAGTGTTTCACGGCCAACTTTTTAAAAAAATAGTTGGGTAGTAAAATAGTAATATGATCTAGAACAGTTTTTCTGAAAAGACTTATTTTGTACATTGTAAACTCACATAGGGACTATAGAATGAGAATCTATTAAGTCTTTAAGGCTTGTAACCCATATATTTCTCTGAAGAAAGCCAACAAGAGCTGTAAATCAGTTACTTGGTGAAGGGTAAAAGCAATTTTTTTTAAAAATTGGAGCAAGTGTGTCCTTCTCTTGGTCCACATTCTTTTGAAATGCTGCAAAAAATGAAGGCTGAATTTAATATAAAGGGCTTCCTTTATGTAGAAACATTGTTCTTCTGAATACTGAATGTTGGAGAACAAATGCATTACTTAGAATGCCAGGAGATATTTTGTTGGATGAAGAAAAAAGAAAGATGATCTAGAGGGAACTTTATCTGATCTAGTAGGGCAATTAGGCAATTAATATGCTTTCAAAGTTCTGCAATACGCGTTTACTATTTTAATACAAAGAATTAAGACTTTGGTTGCTTCCAGGCAAGGAAGCGCTGGAAGTCACTCTTCCTCATTCATGAAATTATATAGAAGAAAGATGATATTGTCTATTATATGTAACCCACACCCATTCCTTCTTGTTCCTATTCCCCTGGAGAACCATGCATCTTTTTCTGCTGAATGCCTTTTGATTATGAGCATTAGGAAACTTCTTTTGGGAAGCACTTATGCAACAAACCAGAGTTGAGTTCCTACCAGTTCTATCCGGTTCTATAGAACTGGTAGTAACTCCGCGGTGACGTCATGGAGCTGGTTCCATCGGTGTCTCCGTGGGCACTGCCATCTTGGATTTTTCTTCTGCACATGCGCAGAAGCTAATTTTTACTTCTGTGCATGCGCAGAAGCTAGTTTTTTACTGCTGCGCACATGCGCGTACACAGCGCAACCCTGAGCAAACCAGCAGCAAAAAGAAGCAGAACCCACCCCTGCAACAGACCTTACAAAATAATGATATTGGGAGATTTATGCTCTAAGAAACTTCTAAGCACATCTTCCCCTATGTCAACACCTTCCCAAACTTTGGATTTCTGTTCCATCCAGAAAAGCCATTGCTAAGAATTTGTGTAATTAAAATCTATATATCTGGAGGGTGCTCAGGTTGGGGAAGGCTGCCCTAGGCTGTACATGCTGGGAAAAACACCAGCCAGTGAGAAATACAGTAAATTCTGATCCTTCTTCCTTTGCCTTGCTTTACTAACCCATATACTCTTTTTTCCTGCAGGTCTCATAATACACGAAGGACCCTCGGTTTACCGGATTTTTAAAAGATGGCAAGCAGTCAATCAACAGTGGAAAGTTCTGAACTATGACAAAGCAAAGGATTTGGAGGATCAAAAATCAGGGTCTAGGAGCAATCAACGGAACTCCTCTCAGATCAACCATTCATCCTCCACTAATGCCACAGCAAACAACTCCGCTGCGGGAGACAGTGTTGCCCGAGGAGCTGGCCATGCCACGGGTACTTTGTCTGATCATCACTGTGCTTATACCATCTTGCATATACTCAGCCATCTGAGGCCTAACGAACAGAGAAGCCATTCTAGCACAAACAGAGAGCTTGTCATGAGAGTCACAACAGTCTAAGCTAAAGTATTTAGGAGGCCTTAATGCAACCAAGTGGGAAAGGAACTCAAAAACAAGGGGCACATGGGCGCTCTGCTCTCTCCCCATGCTGTCTTCTGAAGTGGCACAAGGAGCACAAGAGGCCTTTCCCCAGCCAAGAGGGGGCACGGCAGACCAGCCGCTCACCACGAAAAGAGGTTAAAAGTTTGGCTGTGAAACGAAGTGCAATATATACTGCAAACAGTGAACTAGGACCAAGTCCTCAAAAAAGGGGCATAGGGGAGCGGAAAGGTTTAATTTGTCATGTATACAATGGAATAAGTAAGATTTTAGAGAATTGCACACCCAAACACATGCATATAGGAAGAGGGAAAGAAGGTATGTCTGGGTTGGTTTTTTTTTTTATGTATTAACCAGAGGTTTAAGTATTCTAATACAGAAATTATTCTGTGGCATGTGCCAACTTGTGTGCCCCAGGATGTTCAACTGAAATTGCAATTCATTGATTGCTCTTGTTTTATAAACGTAAATAATGTTGCCCCAGCTTTTATCACATAGCACATAGTCCTGCTGGGTTTTCCCCCCTCCTCAAATAGAATCAGCCAGCAGCCCCTATTGAGGGAATGTGAGGAGAAGGGGAGGGAATTCTCCACTTGAACCACAAACTTGTAAACAACTGACAAAGCACAAGATCCAGATGAATGATTCATCATGGACATTTGATTTAGAAATTTGTCGAAATGGGCTTTTCCCATATCAAATTTTCTACTTGATCTTTCAACCATTTTCTGCAAAGCCAATTCATTTTTCGCTGTATGAGTAATTTGGTACAATTCCCTATGATTGTCTTGTTTTTTGTTTAAAGGGGGAGGGTGGAAAATCCACCTAGCTTTCAGTCTGCAGCCGTTTAAGTTGTTTTGCAATTTTCTCCATTTAATGTTTCATCAAAAATGTTGTACTTAAGAGAAACTGGAGTTCTGATTAATCTACCCTGTGGGTTTAAGCACCCACTGTAAGTCCCCTATTTTCTGGCCTATGGGGGTTTCTAAGAAAATATGTTCAGAATTACACTGACAAATTAATTTAAGCTGGATTTACTCATTGCATTCAGCTTGTTTGTCTTCAACGTAAGGTTATTTGTGAACACACACAATGGCCTAATGCAGTGTTTCTCAACCTTAGCGACCTGAAGTTGTATGGACTTCAATTCCCAGAATTCCCCAGCTATCTGCCAGCCTTCAAATAGCCAAGGTTGAGAAAGGCTTACTCTGTGTGCAGATTAGGTCATAATGTCCTGTTCCACCAGCCATAGTTAAAAATCATGGCGTATAGCCTAGGACTAGAGTTCTATGAATTAAATCAGAGTTTTCTAAGCGCCTTCTCACAGCACTCACTAAGATACAATTGCCAGACTGTTCTAAGGAAGCCATCCTATTTAAACTGATATCAATGGCATACATTGATAGTTGTCTCCTGAGTAAATTGATCAAGATAGTCATTTTTCTATATATACTTTCACAAGTGCCACTACAAGCTGCCTTGAATTATGATAAATAGATACCATCTATGTATGTCTGTATGTATATATGTGCGTATATGTGCCTGTGTACATATACACATATACATGTATATGTATACATATATGTAATACGCCCAAGTTGATTCATCAGGTTGGCAGTTACGTCGAAGTAAACATGTGAACACTTGGACCAGAGAGTGGGTTCCTACCAGTTCTATCCGGTTCTATAGAACCAGGTAGTAACTTTGCAGTGATGTCACGGAGCCAGTTCCATCAGTGTCTCCGTGGCTGCCGCCATCTTGGATTTTGCTTCTGCGCATGCACAGCAAAAAAAAGCAGAACCCAACCCTGACTTGGAGATATAGTTGCTTGTGACTTATCACTTGGAAAATTCAATATTTACGTTTCTCAATCCCCCTGGCCCCCCCAGCTAAAGAAGATAACTGTAGAGCTTGGCCTGAGGAATCCCTTTAATATTGCCTTAGAGCCAGTTTAGATTGTAATGCTGACAGGAAGAAAAAAGGCTGGTTAACCTTCCTGAAGAGAATGAATTGAACTGAACAGATTTTAATAGGATGTGGCCTAGACACATTATTTTGTTGGCCATAAGGATAGTCCACGTGAAATAGATGGCAAGGAACATTAAAGACTATCCATTCTAACCTGACCTCTTTCACAGGGACCAGTGCAATATCATTTAAGCAAGACAGCAATGGCAAGGCTGCTTCCAGAATCATACAACCGAAAGCCATCTAAAAGTCCGTCTAGTTTGACCTGCTGCTCAAATCAGGAAATTACGCCAGGACTCTTGTAGCAATTCAGTGGTGCAAGGGAGGAATTTATTACTATTTTTACTTTAGTCTCTGAAGGCATCTCCACTCAACTACTCCTAAGGCTGCCACTTCTCATCCTTTGGCCCAAAGAAACCACAGGTAGTCCTCAACCTACGAACACAATTGAGCTCCAAATTTATCTTGCTAAGTGAAAAAGGTTGCTAAGTTTTGCCCTGTTTTATGACTTTACTTGCCACATTTGTTAAATGAATCACTGCAGTTGTTCAATTAGTAATGCGGTTGTTAAGTGAATTGGGTTTCCCCATTGACTTCGCTTGTCAGAAGGTTGCAAAAGGGGATCACATGACCCCGGGACACTGCAAAAGTCATAAATGTGAGTCAGTTGTCAAGCATCCGAATGTAAAATCATGTGGCCATGGGGATGCTGCAGTGGTCATAAGGGTGACAAAATGGTCACAAGTCACTTTTTTTCAATGCCGTTGTAACTTCAATAGGTCACTAAACAAACTGTTGTACGTCGAGGACTACCTGTACTTCTGAAAATGAATGCAAATGTACAGGTATTGTGCTAGATTAATTTGCTAAATGTGAGATTGTCCATAAAGTGATTAATTTATTTGTTATTGCATTTATAGCTCATCTTTCTTCTACCATTAGCATAGAAACTGTATTGGCAGCACAAGGGCATATATTGCAATAGAGCTGTCTCCTTATTTTGCCCTGATAACAATAAATATAAGAGATTGGACTGAGGGCAGTAGTGGGATTCAAACTTTTTTACTGCCGGTTCTGTGGGTGTGGCATGGTGGACGTAGCAGGGGAAGGTTACTGCAAAATCCCCGATCAGCTGGGACTCGGGAGGCAGAGAATAGATGGTGGTGGGGCCAGTCAGAAGTGGTATTTATCGGTTCTTCAAACTACTCAAAATTTCCGCTACCGGTTCCCCAGAACTGGTCAGAACCTGCTGAATCCCACCTCTGACTGAGGGCTAGTAAGTGGTCCCAACTAGCTTAGTGAGCTTTTTGGTGAAGGGAAGACGTCCTATTTTTTCTTGATCCCTACTCTTCCTCACCACTATGCCACACAGATACTCCATGTGAGATGATACGTCACTTTAATATTAGCTAAATGATTGCCTGATTGAACTGCTTCAGCAGGAATGGGCAATGATAGCAGGGGTGGGCTGCTGGGGATTTGCAGGGGTTCAGGAGAACCTCTAGCTAAGATTCTGTGCAATTTGGAGAACCC
>JANHFT010006495.1:38185-50211 GCA_032467955.1 Pseudoxenodon macrops
TTTGGGGGTGGCGGGTGGGCTGTGAGATGCGTCCTACCTGACAGTTGTAGCCCCATTGCGTTCCTAGCTGTTGTATGATAGAATGGCGAGGAACGTGATGGGGCTGGAAAG
Organism: Pseudoxenodon macrops; assembly: GCA_032467955.1. Lineage (NCBI taxonomy): Eukaryota > Metazoa > Chordata > Lepidosauria > Squamata > Pseudoxenodontidae > Pseudoxenodon > Pseudoxenodon macrops. The sequence goes on from JANHFT010006495.1 coordinate 38,297, forward strand.
GTAAGACGCGTCTCTTGACACCCCCCCCCACCTGCCACCCCCAAATTGCTTCGCTAAAGGGGGTGGGTGGCTAAGCAAGGGACGGCAAGCTAAGCTTCCCTTGCCGTCTCTTTCCCCCCCCCTCGCCGGGCATCGCAGGGCTCCTGCCGGTTGCTTAGCATCACTAAAGGGGTAGGAGCCCTGCCATGCCTGACGGAGGGGGGGTTGCCCGCTGGGTGGGCACAACTTGCCAAGAGGTGTCTTCTATTATATTATATTTATAAGTATAGTAAAAGTATAGACTTATTATAATTTCTTAGGATTTGCAATCAATATGCATAATGGCAGAGGGTATAAGAGAATTTAGTGTTAAAGAAAACCAGCATATATGTAAAAAAAAACTACAGCTGCTATGGGAATCAAAATAAATGTGCAAACTCTAGAATATTTATAGATTACTATGCATAACAGCAGTAATATTTAGCTTTGTTATTTTTCAACTGTCTGTTAAAGCTGGGGTGCGGGAAAAGCTAGAACTTTTTCACTATCCTTCCAAGTTAATTTTATTGTAAGAGGTTTTTTTTTCTGAGGCTATCTATTGTTCTTGAAGTATGCAGTTTTCTGCACTTTCAATTTAACACCCCACTATTCATTTATCACTGTAGGGCATCATGGACAGCTGCAGACTAAAGATTCTACTGAATATTGGCAACTTCTTCTCAAAGAAATTTAACACTGCCTGGGGATAACACTATAGTCTAATTCTGCTTAATGAACACATGCACCAGAACCTGGCTGTTTGTTCTTTGCTTTGTGGTAGTCAATCTTTGCAGTAATACCATGCAAATTCTGTTCAATACCATAAGGTTCTTTTCCCCCCCTTGTTTCCTTTATTCCTTTTAGCTTTGAAACCAGGACCACAAGCTTCCATCTCTCTTTGTTCCTTCTGTTCTGATTTCCTGCTGGCAAGCACAAATCAACCACATAAGGGCATACTTGTTAACAGGTACGTCCTGGATTAAAATCATTGGCTTAATTTATCTGAAGAGCTGAGTCTGCTGACATACCTTTGGCTCTGCTCAAATAATCATTAGCTCTGTTTTTATTCTCTTCTCACCTACGGCAACCTTTATACAGCTTTTGTTAAAGTATATTCACAGAACACAAATCCTGGGCCTTTACAGGCCAAAGTATTCCAAAATGATCAATTGGGCAATATCAAATAATATAGAACAAGGGCCAACAGATTTTTTTATTTTAAAGAAAACTATGCAGTCAGAGTGGTGACTTTTTCTCTTTCATGGTTTATACGCTAGTACACCTAGCTTGACCCTATTGTGGATTCATTGTATAAGACATCTACAATAAAATACTTTTTCCAAGTTGAGCTCAAGTATTAATGATTTCACTGATATTCTGTATAACCAGGGGGGGGGCTATAAGAAGGATAAGGAAGTGGTTTACCATTATTATTATTTTACTTCCTATTCTTATTTATTTATTTAGTCACCCAACTCCTTAAAATTTGGGAGTGTATGGAAATAGAATTATTATATTAAAAAATAAACTAAGTAAAAATGACAGGAATTCAGAGGGGGAAAAAAGTCTATTATAAAACCAGCCTATGCCAAGGACTCACCACTCAATCTAGCCCTTTGGGGAAGCCCCAAGATTTCAGAGTTCTTTTAAGCCTGATTAGGAGGGGAGTCAGTTGAATCTCAGCAGTAATGTTGTTCCAGAGGGCAAGTACTGCAGTAGAGAAGGATGTTTTCAGATGATATTGCTTGATGGATGGATCATTCCATCTCTGTCCACAATCATATAGGATGCAAGAAGTCATGGAAGGTGGTCCCTTAGATAATCAAGACCAATACCAAGAAGGGCTTTATAGGTGCTTTTTCAATAGGCAACTGGACCTTCTTATTTTTCTTTGAAGACCACTTGTTTTTCTTTGAAGACCACTTCTTATTTTTATTTTCATCCACTTCTCATCCATTATTCAAACAAAAAGAAGACGGTCCAGTTGCCTCTTGAAAAAGCACCTTTGGGATCACCATGAACTGGATGAGTGAGAGTCTTCATAGACATTTGGTTTTGTAGGTAACAATCGGTACCTTGAATTGCACCTGGTAGCCTCCTGCGAATCAATATAGTTCACAAAGCAAAGTTATTACATGGGAATGCCCATATTTCTTATACCATATCATGCTGGATCAATTGCAGCTTCCAAGTAGTTTTCAAGGAAAGCTACATGTAGAGTTCATTGCAACAGTCTAAATATGAGATGACCAAAATATGAGTGCTTTTCTGAAGGGACCCCTGCCTTGGTAATGGCACAATTGGCACACCAGATGGATTGATGCAAAGGCCTTCCAAACCACAGGTGGCACCTTTGAGTCCAAGAAGAGACTGGTCCTCTGTGCATATCTACCTCTGGGTATTGAGGAAGGATGTATTTAAAAAGTTGGTAGAGGTATAATCTACTGTTTGACAGTGGGGCTAATTTGCTAATACAAATATATGCAAATACATGGAGTGGGGCTAATCTGTGCAAATATATGGAGATGAAAGAGATTAAAAGACTCTAGACAAATATCAACTTTGACATATCCATTGCCAGACCACGATTCCTCAATCAACAGTTTCTTCTACTTTGACTCCTACCATGAATGTTTGACTTAAATCATGACCTTGTTGCAAAGGAGAAAGAGACAACTGAACTCCCTTTAGCCTTACAAACCCAGGGGGAAAGAAATAATTTAACATTTGGGAATTTGTTCTGATTTATGTCTGATAAAAACCTTATATAAGCTTATGCTTGCAGCTATCGTAAGAACAACTAATCAAATTAACAAACAGCAGTGTGGATACTTGGATGAGGCCCTAGTTAATGCTTTTGTTGCATAAATAAGTTGCTAAGTAAGTACCCATCAATTCACTTAGTAGACTGTGTTCCTCTCAAGGGACCATTAAAAACGGGGATATTGTTGTTGGAGAAAGAAAATTCTTTTAAAATCCCCTTTTTGGCATCTTATTAATAGCATGGCAGTGCTTCCTCTGCTGATAGCTGAAGGGAAGTGCACTAAGGATATTAATTGCCAACTGAAGCTGGAGCTCTAATTGCATTTATTATTAAGAAGAAATAAATATCTATCAATGTGTGCTGAACATAAAACATTGGAAGGGAGAAACAGAATCAGTCACTATTCCAAACATTTCAAGAGTGAGGCAAATGACTGAAAGAAAATAAGAATTAAAGATCATAAATTATGACTGTATTTATGACATTTGGAAATTATCCCTTCTAAAAAATGTTGTAAGAGATCTGGGGGGGAAAGTATTCAAGAAAATCACATCAAATGGTCAAAGGTTGTAAGCTAAAATATTGGTGTTTTCAAGGAAAATAATAATAATAAGAGCATAATGTTTTAAAATTATACTTGGCTTAGAAAAAAATTGATCAATGTTTTATTTTTAGGACTATCTCTAAAAATTAGGAAAATCCCAAATAAAATATAAAGTAATAAAAGCAAAGAGCCTCCAAATATTTTTAAAAAAAACATGGCCTTCAAGTTTTTTAAGCAATTTGGCATTTTGGAAGAATACAAAAATATGAACAACATATCTCTAAAATGTCCCCTTTTCCTACTGTCAGAAACTGTCTCCAAAAGGAAGACACTAAACTCAAAAGAATAACATTCTCTAGTTCATTGTCTCATTTGTGTGGTTAGCCAGAGCTGTTTTTTTATTTCAAATTATGCTATAGTGCAGAATATATAATTATATTTTGTGACTATGGGCCATTCTACAATTGGCTGTTGTCATCTCTGGTAATATTACAATTGCTCATTTCAAGAACTGAACTTTCTTTTTTTCTACCTTTGTGTTGATTTATTTGAAATCAAAACAAAACTGATCTGCAACACATCAAGAAACCCTTCAGATGGTTGCTCACACACTGGTTATTTCATGACTAGCTAAATACAATGCCCTGTATACAGGGATGATCTTGAAGAGCATCTAGAACAGGGGTCAGCAACCCACGGCTCTGGAGCCGCATGTGGCTCTTTCATCCCTCTGCTGCAGCTCCCTGTCACCAATCAGCTCTACAATTGATAGGGCTTTCGGTTATGACAGATAGAAGAAAAAGTATGCCATGCTAGGAAGAGACTCTATGGTGGGGGGAACCGGACTTCTGGTCAGCAGAGGAAAAAAGGATACCACGCTATGAGGAGACTCTATGGTGGGGGAACTGGACTTCCGGTCAGCTACAGAATTGAATGGGGGGCTTCCGGTTAGGACCTTTGTGGTTCTTTGAGTGTTTAAGGTTGCCGACCCCTGATCTAGACGATACATCTCACACAAAATTATTAACTGTGTTTGGTCACACAGTTGGCCAAATGTTTAGACTAGATTTTTGTCCACCTATTGAGTTCTTCAATATGGGATAGGCAAATGTTCTTTGATGATATTAAAATAGCATCACAGGATGTAAGCTTTTCCAATAAAGCTGCCTTTTGCAATTGACTGATGGGGATTTTGTCAATGCCAATGGTATTCAAGTGGTGTTTTGGGATTGCACTCAAGTTGTCTTTACCTATTGGTACTATCTTTGCTTTCTTCTGCCACAGTTATTCTACTTGTATATGCAAGACTTTGGATTTTGGGATTTTCCCCCAGGTGTTTCTATTCTATTGTCTCCAAATACTGCCACATCTACTATCTAGACTTTTTTTGTCTTTTTTAATCAAGAGTTATTAAGTCTGGGATGTTATATGGCAGGGTTGTTGTTGTTGTTTTTTATTCTGAAGTTCCCACATCCCTTTAAATTCTTTATTTTCTATTACTTTCTCTACTTTGAGGTCCCACCAGCTGTTGCTTGCAGCCAATGCACCATTTTCACAACCATTTTAGATATTCCAATGCACCATTTTCACAACTTTTCACATCACTCTTTGTAGTCAGTCTGTGCAGTCCTCTTGCAGCAGGTGACTAGGTGGTCCATTATTTCTTCAGCTTCTTGGCAGAGGTGACATTTGCCATCTTTTGCTGTTGATTCTGAATTTCTATGTTTTTTGTTTGTTTTTAAGGCTTGGTCTTGTGCAGCCAGCTCTGTCCCTTTTTTCAACTTTTCTGATCATAGCTATTGCCATATCTTGTTGTTATCTGCTTGACTTACTATTTTTTAAATGTACTGGCCATGTAATACTTCACCTTGCTGTGTCTCTTTTCTATTCTTTATTTTGTCCTTTGTCTGTTCTTGTAGGCCAGTTGGTCTCTTTGGTAATCAGTAAACCTTAATGGTATACCAGTTTCAGTGCATCCTCTTCTTCATTGCCTTTCAGATATACTTCCAATGTCCTTCTTTTTGGTTTTTCAACTGTCTTGTATAGTTGCAACATTCTCCACCCACCCATTTTATTTCGAAAGTAGACTCTTGTATTCTCTTTTTCTCAATAGGGTCAACACTCCAAAGAAATGATGATCTAACAAATCCAGAAATAGTATCCAAGGTTTCTAATTATGCCCAAGACAAGTTCATTCCTTGTACATCATTCACTCTATGTTCAACAAAATTGACAAATGGTGGCTGTCATATATATCACAAAACAACTCCAAAGCAATGTGTAAAAACTGAATAATTAAAAGTGTCAGACTGCAACTTTCTTTAAAAGCCAAATATATTGAGCCCAGTGACCATCCTGCAGTCTTATCCAGAATGTCTTTGCTATGTTCCAGTAAAACACATATTATCCACCACTTCCACTTCAGTCTTTACAAAGAAAAAAAAGAGGAGAAATGTACCTATATGAAACATTCCTCGCCTGCAGCATTTTGGGAGAAAGAAAATTCTATAGCTGCTGCATCTCAAATGAATCCTAATTAAGTTTTGCTCTTTATTCTAAGAGGCTTATGAGATGAAGGTGCAGTCCTGGGTTTAGTGTGAGATAGACCCCTTCATAATCAAATCACATTGTATCTAGGGTCTTGCCACCGCAAGCAATTCAAATATATTTCAGTTGTTTCCTTTCTAGGAAATGTAATTTCAAGACAGTAAAGAGATTTTAAAGATTCAGATGGCCTTACAGACAGATGGTTTGTTCCTAGGGATGTTCCCAAAACAGCCTGGACATTAGAGAGTTTCAGGGAGGGAACAGGAAGACAGAAAAGGAACAGAGGGCATGGCTTTGCCTCTGAGATATCTTTTTTCTTTCTTTCCCTGTTTGTAGCATGAGAAACAGACAGAAGATGGCATCCAATTTCTCCTGTCATCCTCTCATTTTTCTAAGCTAAATCCACACAAGCTTTCTATCTTTCACCTTCAGAGTCCCTTTCCTCATGCCTACTCAACCAGAAATCTGAAATAAATCCAAAGATAGTCCAAGGAATTTTTGGTGTGTTTTAACCTGGATTGAATGACAAAAAAGCTAATTATCTGAAAGGGCCTAAAATTGTATAAAGGTTATCCAGAAGCCAGACCTTTCCGAGCAGCTGTTTCTCTTGCATATATGAGTCTTTTAGCTCCGTCTTGACATTTCTATTCCTTTCTGAATCCAAATCCTAAACAGCTTTGCCTCCTTTTTTTTATTCCTCACCGTACAGTTTCTAGGGATCCTAGTCTTTTTCTCATGACAGCTGAAAATTCTTGGACTTTCCACCCAAACTATTTGGTGAGTATTTGTTGATTGCTGAGACCATATTCTAATCAGTTTTCTGGTATTCATGCAATATGCTTTACATAAATCTATGAGCTGTTTTTCTGATGTTATTTGGGGATAATTTTAAATGAAAGCATTTTAATGTATGAAATATCAACCCAGGCAAAACAAGTAGCTGGGAGGCCCCCAGGATGAGCTTCAGTGATGAAAGAATTGGTGATTCAGGTTCCATCAAGCCTTCTGCACTGCTTACCACAAAAACATAGCGAACTTCATACTGTTACAAGAAAGGTCTCAGCTTCCTACATGGCCTTGAAGAGAACAGCTGACAAGGAGCAGTGGGAGAAAAAAGCTTAGAATTTAAACTCTAGACCAATGGCCCTCAACATTTTGGCCACCCAGAACCGGTCCCGTGAAGAGATGTTTCCTGTGGATCAGAGGGGACATAATTTTGCATTCCGCCTATATCTCGCAGATGGGGCTTCACTTGCTTGTGTGACCAAGTTGCTGGCATACCGTGGCCCAGTGCTGGTTCATGGCCTGAGGGTTAGGGACTCTACTCTAGAGTACTGGCCTAAATATATATTTTTATTCCTGTTTACTACAACAGGCAAACCTTTGGGGTACACATGGTTTAACTTTTGACTGCAATTAAAAGATATGGGGATTTCTATCAAAAGCCAGGTCTTCAGTTTGACGATAAGGCCCTGAAGAATACTGACCCAAAGTGTGACCTATTTGATCACACCTCACACTTATTCCCACCTGCATATTCATGTTGAAAAGACTCAGATTGATGAAGGGTATTCTGTCCCACTGCTGTATTTAATATTAATATTAATCAGAAACATCTGTCACTGATCCCTATCTGGGCACACTTCCCATCATCTCCACGTTTGGACAGTATAAGAAAATTTTCTACATAAAAATCCTTTAAAAAAAAATGCTATCTTTATAGGTGGCACAATCTCTTCCACATCATTTCAATTTCAAGATATTTGATATCTCTTCTGTTTATTGATCTCATCTATTTCATCAGACTTTTCAGGGATATCCATTGTAAGAGTCTCCCTGAAGCTCATTTATGGTAACCAAGTTTAAAAGAACACACGTTTTTGGTTCTTCCTAGGCCTCGTTGAGTGCAAGAAAGGAGAAAAGAGAACACCAAATTGATCTGTTTTGGTGCTGTTTTTCACCTTCTTTTTCTCTTTAATGTTTATCTGAATGGTTAAACTGCCTTATTCATGTTTAGCAGTAAGGTACATTGTCAATATTTCTAGTTAATCACATCAAGGCCCTGTTTCAGCTTAGTGAGTGAGTCTGAAATTTGAAATAAATATGCAAACCCATATTTGATACTTTATGGCACTGTGAAAGTAATGACCATTTCCAGATGTCTTGGCTGTTGAAATAAACACAGGGAGTGTTTGGTGTCTTTCAGAGGGTGGGATGGATTATTATAATACTTTCTCCCCCTTCTTCAGATTTCAAAGTGGCACACAAAATACCCCACCATGGAATCTGCTTTGGTACCAACCAGGTGCTGAATATCTAATTCTTTCCACACTGTGCTGATGGTATACCCCTTCCAGTGCATCCTTATTAGAAAGAGTTTTGCCAAAGAGAAGCAATTAATACCCCACTGAGAAGTAGCTCTATAGTTAACCCTAATGGGAAGAAAATTCATTAATTTAAGATTTGTCCTTTTAACCAAAATCCTAATCCTAAGTGTCTGGCCCTATAGCACAAATTATCTACATGGTATTTGCAATTAATTTCCTCTCCTTGAACTAAAAACACACCATCTGACAGGACTGATTTATGCAAATAGAGGCTGTCTATCTGTTTGATGTAGCTGTTTTTAAAAATAAGATATCATCTGGGCTTGGAGCTGAGTGTTGATTTGTTTTAATAGTGTGGGGTTGTTTTTAATTTTTATAAAGCTAGCAAATGTTTTCTAGGTGGCCTATTCTTTTAAATAGATTTCATCAGATACTAAATATTAAAATGCAAAAGAAACTAAAAGAAAAGAAAGATTAAAACTGCCCCAAACCTCCTTTATTTAATATGTTTTATATGGGGAACCAATTACTATAACTACAGGAAGAAATATTTGAATATTTATATGTGTGTATTTGTATATGGTCATTAGGAGACAGAAATTAACTTCATTTTAAAAATAATAATAAAAATCCATGGACAAAAACCATGGAATAAGGAACATTTGAGTCCCATTTATTCAAATTGTACATACGTATTTTTCATATTTTTTCATCCACGCTGAAACCAAGAGGCAAATCAAAATAGATCTCCCAGCTTGAGCAGTGCTTTGGAAAGTGTGAAATTGAGGAGAAAAATGTATTATAGCATTATTCAAAGCAAATTGGAGTGAGAGTTCCTTGGCATGTAAACATTCTTGGAAGTGCAAAATAGAGAAACATCTCTCTGTGAAGAGCCCAGTATGCTGTAAGGAGGCCAACGTTAAAACATTGCTTAACATGCTTTTGCATTAAAAAAAATAAAAACTAAGCGCAATCTCCCAACTTCTTCGCAGAGGTTTTATTTGTTTATTGCAGAAAACAATGAATCTGAAAAAGAGAATATGGAAGGGATATCAATGACATGAAAATTGTAGACATATTAGTATGTGCATGCAATACAAAAAGACACCCTTTAAATAGAGCTGAGGCTTCAACTCCCTAGTGGCTTCCGCCATTTTGATCCCTCCTGTGATGGCCTAGATCATGTCCCTGAATACTAGATAAATTCTACTTACTAGAATTCATATTGTCATGGATTTTGTTCGAAATAAGCCTTTATTCTGTACCACAGGACTTGGTTGCAATATTCTTTGCTATCACTTAGCACTTCACTATGGGAAGGTAAATATGACCCTGTCATGCATCACACAAACCGGCTAGCTTTATACGTCTTATTCATTTATAACAGTTCAGTTTTGCCTTAGTGCAATCAGTGAATCCAACTATTCTGGTTTGTAAACCATGGTTTATATCTTGTGGAGACAAGCTACTGTGATTTTGAATGGTCTGGGTTTAATTCAATATTTAAAATGTAAATTATTCTGAACTGTATCAATGCAAATTAAAACTGTTATATTGAAGGATACTATTGAAATTTCTTAGCCTGGGATTTCTTGGTGTTTGAGTTTTCAATTTTTGTAACTTTCTTCTTTCCTTTTACATGTTTTTCTCTTTATTTTCTTCATCATCTCTCAATTCTCTCCTCCCCCCCCCCCCAGTTAGAGTTATTTAGGCTTTCCTTTTCATACAGATAGTACTTCCCACAATAGTATTTTAATTTACATAGTTATTGTGTTTTATCAATTGAAGTAGGGATTGTCACAGTGATGGCCATTAGCTTCAAAATGTGGGTCTGACCTGACGATCGAAGTCCTCCCTGTTTTGAACAGGAGTCTGGATATAAAAAGGGGCAGGATCAATCAATCACAGCTGCCATTTTGGAAGCCAGAGATCATTGACGCAGATGGCTTTGAATGATAGTATTTTTACAAAGCTCAATAAAGTAAAATTAAAATATGTCTGTACCAGAGGTGGTATTCAGCAGGTTCTGACCAGTTCTGGAGAACTGGTAGAGGAAATTTTGAGTACTTCTGAGAAACAATAAATGCCACCGCTGACTGGCCCCTTCCCTATCTATTCTCTGCCTCCTGAGTCCCAGCTGATCGGAAGGAAATGGGGATTTTACAGTAACCTTCCCCTGGAGTAGGGTGGGAATAGATATTTTACAGTATACATCCCCTGCCACGCCCACCAAGCCACACCACACCCACCAAGCCATGTCCACAGAACCGGTAGTAAAAAAAAATTGAATCCCAATACTGGTCTGTACACATGGATGTTTAAGCAGCCAGGGCAGAAGTATTTAGAAGTATTTAGAATGACAACTGATGTCTGAAAAGGAAAGGGGAAAAAATACTGAGAATGTAAAGGGCTTGCAGAACTAGGCTGCAAAAGTTTGAAGGATTGTTAGATGGCAGCCCAAAAAGTGTTTTGCATCTCTTTGCTGCCATCTAATGGTTGTCTAGATTTTTGCAACTTAAAAAGATGAAGCCCAGATATTTCAACTAATACTGCTCAAACATAACTTACTTTCTGGCACTTTCTACGATCAAACGTGCAAAGCAGCCCTTTTATTCTAAACAACCCATTTTAAATGTATTGGGGTTTTTTTAAGTGTTACTTCCTCCTGAAATCAGGGGAATTCTCCAGAGGAATTTGATTTGAAATTTCCTTGACTAATTAAACATTAGTAACTGTAAGTAGCAGTAATATCTTACAGGTGCTATGGTAAAGTGCTTCTAGCATGTATAGATGCTTCACAAACAAACAAAAAGTGGTGATGGGTTTTTACTGTTTTTTGTAATTGCTGGAGATAGACTGTCAAAACAATTGAATATAACTTTAAGCACAATAAAAATGGTAGTATTTGTCTAAAACAGATAAAGTTTCATAGCCCTTCATTTTCCTCTGAGCATAAAATTTCCAACTATAACTACTTTCAGCCCAAGATATGGTAAAAATCATGCTGTTGTCCTGAATAAATTCTACGCCATACCCAGAGTTGCTTGTTTTATAAGAAGTATGGCCATATAAATTTGACTAAGCTAAATAAATAGCAGCTTGTCTACACACAAGCTGATTGTGTACATCTGACCCTGTGTACTGCTTAGGTGGGTTAAAAAATCAGGCTGCCATTTGCTTTGCTAAGTAAAAACTAAATGTAATATATCATATAATCTATTAATTAGTTAAAACCAAGGTTAGGACGGGAGCTAAATATCAGGAGGTTTGTCCTGAGGGAGGAAATTCTAAAGAAAGTGATTGTTCTTGCAGAATTGCTTTACAAAGTAGGGAGATATAATTTTCCTAACCTCAAGCAGATGTGTATTCAAGTTTAAAATGCAGCTAAAAGCTTGATATATCTTTATTGACAAGATCCCCGTAATGGAAAATATTTTCCTCCCAGTTTTTAAAGAAAAGACTGTTGGTTCAGCAGAAACGTTTGGTTTTTATGTTTTTAAGTGATGCTCATAAACAATTGTTTAGATGTAAAAGAGTATAGGCCAGGTTAAGATTTCAGCTTTTAGTTTGGTTTGAAAATAGGAGACACATTAAAAAGAATACTAGAATGCAAGGCTAGAAAATGTATATGAATTATGTTCAGAGTAGTTTAGCTCCTGCGCTACCAAAGATTACCATACATTTCTGCATTAAAAAAACAAACTATGTCATATTC
>JANHFT010006495.1:51473-62134 GCA_032467955.1 Pseudoxenodon macrops
CCCTCTACCTCCTCCCTCCCTAGGAAAATAGCTCAAATATTACTTATTTGGTAACTTATACATTTTTCACTGCATATTCCAGTTTGTTTTTTGTTTTTTTTGCAAAATGAGAACTGTCAAGGTGAAAAACCAGAACAATTGACTGGAATACGCTGAAGAACATTCTCCAAAAATCCACCCATGGGTCAGATGACTTTGCAATTTCTCCTTGAATTAGCCATTTTCCACAAGGAAGAGCGACAGAGGAAATGGTCGGTTTGATTACTAGCATCTCTGCTCAGACCTTTCAACCTTGAGGTCTCTGTCTTCACGAAAGCAATAAAGGAAGAGATGATGTGGTTTTATCAATGCTCTGTAATACCAGTCACTGACTTCAACAAAGGTTATCTAGAACTCTGGTCTACAGTAACTGTATTTTACTAACATGTGTAACAGCTCTTTAAATTCCATTCAAATACAAATTTTATTGTGAAATATCTTGAAAACTTTAACCAACCAGCACCTTTATGACCTGTTTTCTCATTCATCTAATCAAAATATGTAGAATTAACACATTTTATCTCGGAGGTGGATAATTTCCCAAAATTTGTACACCAGTGCTATCTATAATCAGTCCTGAATAATCTTTTTGACTCATATCCCCATATTGGATTCTCCCATGTGGCCTATCAAATGCATTAAAAAAATTGCAATTTCTCCAAAATTTGGTTGTCACTTAGAGAGCAAAAAGCAGAATTTACAAACATCCCATCATCCTTTTCCTACAGTTTCATTGGTCCTTGGAGCAAATTTGAATAAAAAAAAGGAGATTGGCTGGAATTTCTCTTGATATGTAAAGTGTTGGTTGGGTAAGTTTGTTGTGCTTCTTGTGCTGTGAGTTTATTTTGCAGTTGCTGTCTTCTGCATTCAACTAAATATAAACCCACCAGGACTAGGAATCTACTCTGACACTGCTATTTCCTTTATTTTAGGACAGTCAGAATACAAATCAGGTGGGTTATAATAACACAATCTGTTGGGCACCCCCAGGCAGCAATTGTACTGAATCCATTTGCCCAATGTATAAGCAAGCCTGTGGATCACAGGCAGAATAACTTGATAAAGAAAATAAGAGAAAGAGAAGGAAAAACAATTCTGACAAGCTGCATTTCGAGCTCTTGGTAATGTTATAAACCCCATTTCAATGGAAATAAAGCAATTAAAACAAATACACTGAAGAAGCAATATCAGTAAAAAAAAAAAAAAGCAAAAAAGAACAGCTCAAGGACATTTCAGTGGTTGGAAAAAATGACAGGAAATGGGAACATGTTTGAAGTCTCTGGAGAAGACATACTCAGCTGGGGAGATTCTGAAGCTTGCAAACTAGATAAGGATTCATCTTCCTATAAAAATTGCCCACAGGGCCACAGTTTGCTAGTTTTCTCTAGTACAGGAAAAGTTACTTATAAAGCGGTCAAATAAATTATTAGCAAGGCTGCAGGACATTCATGCGTCTGGAAGCTACGAACTCAGCAACTTGTTTTCCTTACAATCTTCCTTTTATTTTGCTCGTATAGCTGAATCCAGTAAAAAAAAAAAAAAACTTCTCCCTTGCTTCGAGCTGTTTTCCTTTCTTGAAAAGAATGAAATACCAACTGTTCTTGGTATGAACACATTGCCGCAAAGAAGCTTAATAATTGCTTAAAAACTGAAAATTTCCACAGGTCTTCATATTCACAAGTTTTCTACGTACTACGGGATAGTTTCTATATTCACTGAATGTGTTTGGAGGATCACACAAACAAGATAAAAATAAAGGCACATACTTCATTGAATTTATGGATTAAGAAAGCCTTTTCTCCCCATACTTGAACAGACAGTCAAGGACATTGTCTCCCTAATTAACAGGGAGAACATCGATCTAACATTTAATAACTAGAATTTGGTTTTCGGAGTCAGCTATAGCTAACTAAGGGAGGCTGGGATAAAAATTTATATAATTACCCCCCCCATTTTTCCCCCTCTTTTTGTTCTGGTTCCATGGCTTTTGTTATCTTTATACCAATCCTGAAAATTAGGTCAGTGTTATGACACAAACTGTAGCTCATTGGGACAGGATACATTTTATGCATCTTAAAGCATTTTCTGTTTGGCTTCAGTTGCAAAATAAGATCATTTATCATGATCATTTTATACAAAAATGCCTTAGATCTTCAATTTATAGGATTGAGTTTACATAAAACTTCCAGACACTTAAAAATGCACATAAGGCGTTGAGTGGTTTCAACATACCCCCTCTCCTCTCTCTCTGTCTCTCTCCCTGCCTCTCTCTCTCTCCCTCTCTTTTCTTTCCATTTTGTCTTGGATACTCTTGCTATTGGAAAAGTGTAAGCCCTTGTTTTAGATGCAAAAAACCACAGGTTTAACATGTTGCATCTATGTAGTGCTCAACAAACACAATATTATTCTAACAAAGACCTGAGACCAGAGGTTTTGGTTTTGGTTTGTTTGGTTTTGTATATGAGTACCTGAGACCAGTGACTCTGTATGGATAATTGTCCCAGTCTCAACCAATGGTCCCAAGCAGCACCATCCATAGGTGTTCCTGTCTTATTCTTTTTACCCTATCATTCATGTAGATTTATTTTACATGTGAACCAGGAGATTTAGTCACAATGTTAAATAAAACATCAAAGGTTAAAAAAAACACCCTACTTTGAGCCAATCTTAATGCTTATTCTTACTTTATAACAATACTTCAGGAAGTGTTCAGTGATAATCTGAAATAAGTTAAGCATCCTAATATATGTTCCTCATTACAGAAGGCATGAAATTGAGAATGCCTTGAGATTCCTCATGGGTTTATAGTCAGAGAAGAATTTTAGTTTACAACTGAGTCATGTAGAACTGCTTTCTCTAGGTTGGTTGAAGCTTGGTTGAAGCTTCCTAGAAATTCAACAAGGCATGGCTAGTGAGGAATGTTTATTGCATGCAGAAATAAAAACACTTCAAGAAGTGTCTTGCCTCCCAACAATCTACTGCCATCAATGCATATCCTCAAGAGGTTCAACTTGGTATGCGCTCCTCCCATTCTTTCTCTAGTTTAATGGAAATCTTGCTTTACTTTTTTCACATCAGTGTTAAGTGGCAATTGGTTGTTTACATTTTTTTATCCTCTTATCCTGAAAAACTCTAGCTCTTAATGCACTGCCCCACCACACACTTTAAGATATTTCTCTACTTCTGCATGTTGTTATTCTTAGCATGCTTTATTCTCGTGGTCTGTATTTTTTCCTTCATTTTTGACAACTGTTAAGCTTTCTTGCCATGAACAAAGACAAGAAGAGTTGCAAGTGTGAACAGGATTTTTAAAAACATTATCTGTGTACATTTTCCATCCGACTGATGCTATGGAGGCAGACTAGTAGTGCTTTTTCATGGAAATAACTATAGGGATACTAATTCCCAACCTTAAAAATAACATGATGTCTGGCCAACCTTATAATAGACCCTGATGGTTTGTTTTTCTTGAAAAAAGCTGCATGGTTTATTCTCATGGTTGCCCCCCCCTAGATTTCTTACGTTTGTTTGAAAGTAAATATAAGAAAATCATGAAGTGTGCAGCTAAAAGCCTTTGTTAGTTCAGCATTCAGCTTCTCCCATTTTTTAAACACCTCCAAGAAACCCACAAACTTTGAAAAAGTGCAGTTGTATTTTCTCATTAGAACCAAACCTAAATATAATATAGTCTATCATCATTAAGAGCCATGATGGTGCAGTGGTTTCAATGCAGCACTGCAGGCAAATTCCGCTGACTGCCAGCTGCCAGCAGTTTGGCAGTTCGAGTCTCACCAGCTCAAGATTGACTCAGCCTTCAATTCTTCCGAAGTCGATAAAATGGGGACCCAGATGGTTGAGGGCAATATGCTGACACTGTAAACCACTTAGAGAAGACTGTAAAGCACTGTGAAGCAGTATATAATTCTTAGTGCTATTGCTATTATGCCTAATAGTAATTGATAGACTTACTGTAATTTGAGGGTGGAGGTTCATTATCCAAGCTTGTGGGTTGGTTTTCCAAATGTTTTGTTACCAAGCTAGGTAACATCTTCAGTGAAGTTTAGAATATGTCAGTGTCAATGCTCGTTTGCTTATAAAAGCTTTGTGTGGTTAGTAGGACTTGTGATGGGGGAGTCACATCAGGTGAGGGTCACATCAGTTGAGGGTCCTAATTAACTTTCCCTAATTTGGCTGATAGGACAGCATAGTATGATTTTAGAGTTTTATGATAATGTGAATTGATAAAAGAATTCATGGCTCTTCGCACGTTTATTGCATTTAGGATCTTCATACTACAAAGCCTTTTGTTTCTGCATTTAACTTTCAATTGGGTGAAATGATTCATCATAGGACAACCATTTTTGAACCAAGATACATCAGGGATACCAAGGTTAATTTACAAAATGTTTCCAAAATCCAGAATTCATCATTCCCATGGGTTTGAACCAGTGGTGTGTTCTGGGTCTTCTTACTGCCAGTTCACTCAGGGCTGTGCTGCACCTGTGTCCACGCTTTGCAGATGCACACAGTACTTTAAAAAATCAAGATGGCGACGCCTATAGCGCCGCCGAGAGAACCAGCTTGGGGATGTGGCAGGTCCAGGTCACTAACGGTTCCAGTAAACTGGGCTGCCAAGTTACTAATGATTCCATAGAACCAGACTGAATTGGTAGGAACCCACCTCTGGTTTGAACTTTAGCAAAGTTCTGGCCACTTCAATGCCACTGTACTGTTATGATCAGTCACAGAAAAGTGATCATTATTTACAATGCTCCCTGAAAGCTTCCCACAAATCAGTAAGGAAGTCAGCAGGAAGCCTAAACTAAAGCTGCTCTTTGCAGCTTCTCAGAAGCAATATCAGTGGGGATGCAGACAGGAAGTTGCAAGTCTAAGGCCAGCAGGAACTAAGTAGCTTCTGCTGGTGAGGGGAAGTAGCATGGGCATGCACAATAGGTATTGTGAGGGTCAGAGAGGATATGCAGGGGTGAGTGAGAGGCAAGTGAAATGCAAGTGAGAGAAGGGGCCCAAGTGGGAGAGACTTACTTGATTAAGATATGAACTTGCCAATAGGGAAACCAACAGGAAGACAAGGCTCCCACTCTACAGCTTTTTTGTTTTAACTTTCCTGTAATCATTCTGTTCTCTGTGTAGGTAAGGAATCTCATTTAAATGATGACCTAGTGGGTCAGGAGTCATTTATTTATTTTTCCCCATTTCTGAATCATCCATCTCTCTCAAAGAGGGATTTTGAGTGGGGTACAATAAAAGTTCAAAGTAGAAAAATGGTATATAAAAATTAAAATGTTAGAAGTAAAAAATGTAATTTTTTTAAGAAGCCAAGAATAATTAAACCCTGTTAAAAATAATTGATAAAGGCAAAGGGAGGCTCTCATGGCACCAACCAACCTACAACTTCCTGCTCCTTTGAGCTCCCTACACAAGGCTGCAGAACTGTTTCTCAGAGCCTTTTCAGAAGGTGAGGAGAGTGATTTCTTTTAATTTAATGATTTGTGGTTATCTAGTATTATATAAAGATCTGCCTCTCACAACTTGTGAAGGTATTTGTAAATCTTTGGACTCTTCTGCAAACCATGTAACTGTTTGTAAGTTATTAAAGGAGCTGCATTAGGATCATGCAAAATAATAGAAGACTCCAGGGGTGGGTTCTGGATACGTTTACTGCTGGTTTGCTTAGAGTTGCGCATGCATGCACACATAAGTCAAAAACTAACTTCTGCACATGCACAGAAGCAAAAATTAGCTTCTGTGCATGCACATAAGCAAAATCCAAGATGGCGGTGCCCACAGAGCCACCAACAGGACCGGCTCTGTGACATCATCACCAAGTTACTACCGGTTCTATAGAACCGGATAGAACCAGTAGGAACCCACCTATGGAAGATTCTCTACAGCAGCTGCATGGTCCTGAAAAAAGTCGTGTCTGCTTTAATGAACTGCCAGTAGATACCAGTCTCATTCACGTAAGTTCTGAAGCACCTTTTCAGAACTAAATTAAACTGTATTCATTTAGTAGTCCTTCTTTCTGACTGTTTTATTCTTGGTCTCAACAACTTGGGTTTGCCTGACTCTTTGAAGTTTTTATCATCTGCTTTAGCTGGCAGCATAAGTGAAGGGTTATGATATGAGCATTGAGCAAACGAAACGAATCCTGGACAGACAAGCAAGTTTAGAATCAAGCCAATCAAGTGAATCAACCGGAAGTTGCTATTTCAATAAGAGTGACAAAAATAGCATTGCAACACAAATGTCACCTCTTTGGGACCTGCATAAAACAATATATTAGAAAAGGATTAAGATGTCTTCACTAACATCAATCTGACCTGCTTTGCACCTTCCTTGAAATACTCCTGAGATCAATACTGAAAATGCCACACAGAATCTTTAGAGCAATCTGATGTCTTCAAATATATTAGCCAGTTTTAAAAAAATGCCAGGGTAGTAACCAACAAACAAATCTGGAACCAGGAAAAGTGCCTCTCCAGATGTTACTGAACAGTCTGCAGCAATGTTAGTTGCTTGGCCAATGGACAAAAATTCTGTGACCAGATGTTCACTAATGGCTGTATTGGACTTTTTAGTAGCTTCAGATTTCTCTTAATTAGTGAGAATTTTGAGTGACTGATTGATTATGTGCTATCACTTCAGGGTTGGCTCTTAGTGACACATAAACAGATTTTCTCCAGGAGGATTTGTCCCTGATCTGGTCCCTCAGCTTGCACTTCTCTCTACTGTAACTGAGTTCATCCACCTTGTTCTGGTTATCCTCTTTTTTTCCCTTTAACTTTTTCCCAGCATTCTGAAATTCTCCAGAGAGTTAGTCTTTGCACAATGTGTCTGGAATAAAATCATTTGAGCCTGGTTATTGATTTATCAAGGGAGAGCTAGCTTGAAAATGTGCTTTTAAAAAAGCTCATCAGTGGACACTTATCAAAACGGGACAAATGTGTATTGAGTGGTGTGCTGAAAAATTCATTTCTTGGTCCTCTACTCTTGAATATTTTTACTAATGGCTTAAATGAAAGGTTGAAGGGTTGATATCAATAGGTTGGAGATATGGGATGAAACTAACTAAATGGGTTAGAAACAACTGTGAATGTCTTCAATTAGGAAACAAAAATCTGATACGTACTTAAGGGATACAGGATACTTGACTTGGTAATACTGGTGAAAAAGAGCTTGGAACCATCATTGATTGCAAATTAAATATGAGACATGGCTGAGAGAAAAAAGACACATGTATCAACAAAGTTTTCTTTTATATCTAAACATAAGATTTTTTTTAATCAGGTGCTGATATTTCTTAAACAGAACTCTACTTGTCACACAACCAAACACTTTTAAATTAAGAATTTTTAATGCAGTTTCTGATATGGCATGCCAAGACAACTGCTGTTCAAAAGGAATAAAGCCAAAAACTTTACTGGGTACATCCAAAAGCTTTGGATTGCCTTAAATAGTTTTTCAGTTTGTATTAAATACAGTACACTTATTTCTTCTGATAGAATAGGGCTATTCTGAGAATCCATAAGGTGTAGCAGTTTAGAACAGAACAGAACTAGAACTAGAACAGAAAAAACCAGATTCTAGTACTTCCTGGGTGACCTTCTTCACCTTCTGTGAAAAACCAGAAAGTACAAACACCTTGTTGTTGGTATGAATGAGCACAAGATATTTTGGATATTTTGGAGCCATTAATTAATTAATTATTAATCATATGTGTATAGCTGTCTATCTCATATGAAAGTGACTCTAGGCAGCATACAGCACTTAATTAAAAAAACAAAATACATACATTAAAATAATCACAATTTAAAATATAACTATTTTAAACAGAAAAGGATGATGCTAACTTCAATAAGGAAGCCTCTGGAACATCTGCCTGGTCTCCTGGGACTCCAGACCTGATAAGAATCTGACCAAATCCTAAACGAAATAGATGGTTTTGTTGAGAAACTCTGGCTGTACAGGTGAAATGGGATTTCCTCTGAAGCAATCAGCACCACATCAGTACCTTCAGGATCTCCGTAAATGATTGGGTGCTCCACTGGGCATGACAAAATGACAGCATCTATCTGATAAGACATTAATTTACTTCTGCTGTTCCAGAAGGAGAAGAGAAGGAAGAGGGATTGAGTCATTGCTAGGTGTTTCCTTTAATCACCGTTTAGAAAACAGAGAATCTCCTGTTAAAAGATATTTAAAAATAGATGTTTTGCAGCAATGTGACTTCTTGTTTTTCTTTATTCTGCCTTCTTAAAGTTGAAGTTGGAAAAGGTACTTCCAGATTCCAAGTATCTGCACCAGGTTATAGCTGTTTGATGTTCCACCCAAACAGGGGTGGGTTCTAACTTACTTCGACGCTGGTTCTCTGCCTCCTGCGCCACGTGGGCGCACCTTGTGTGCATGCACACACCTTGGGCGCACACACATGCGCAGCAAAAAAAGCTCCAAAAAATTTTCCCCAAAAAAAGGCTGAAAAAAAGATGGCGACACATGTGCAGTGCTGGAAAGTCGGCTTCTGTGCATGCGCAGAAGAAAAAAAGTCAAAAAAATTCAAAAAAAATATGACGGCGCCTCCAGAACAGAACCGGCTCTGTGATGTCATCAGCGGCCTACTACCTACTGGGTAGAACCAATCCGAACCGGTAGGAACTCACCTCTGGACCCAACGATGTTTTCTTGAAGTATTTGTGAACCCTAAAAAAATGTAATACTGGCAGAAGAAAAAGACCAGAAAAGGAAGCTTGACATGAAGAAACTTAAGCAACACTATTTCATGAGTATATGTCATCACTACCCTTGGAGAAAAAATAGTCAAACATTCTGAGGGAAAAGTATAGGCAAGCCCACACGGAAGACTTATTCCAGGTCTTTTTGTAAGAGAAGCAGCAAGAAGCATAAATCACTGCATTTATAAAAACTGCAAGGTATGCTTGATGTTATAGGCTCACAGACGCAAGATATTTTTGTGTGTATGAAACATAGGTGGGTTCCTATCGGTTCAGACCGGTTCTATGGAACAGTTAGTAACTTGGCGGCCCGGTTCGCTGGAACCGGTAATGACCTGGACCTGCCACGCCCCCGAGTTGGTTCTTTTGGCAGTGTCATATGTGCTGCCATCTTTTTTTTCCTTCTGTGCATGCCGAGAAGCTTTTTTTAGTACTGTGCATGCACACGCATGTTTGTGCAAACGCAAAATGCACGTGTGCAGTGCGTCACTGAGTGAACTGCCAGTAGCAGGATCCGGAACCCACCCCTGGTATGAAATCATGGTCACCTCACTTTTTCTGAATCTTTGTCTATACCTACAAAGATAGAAGAGATTCAAAATTTAGGTAGTGGATCTGGATCAACACATGGATCTATTTAGAGAGCTATAGTATGTCATACACCACATTAAAAAATCTGAACAAAGGTAACCAACTGTGGCAATGTGTTACTTCAGCTCTAAAAATATCTTGCAATTCAACTACGTTGGACAAGTTCCACACAGTCTTTTTAGAGAAGCTTTTGTGGAAGATGATGAGCTATTGATAGCAGTAAATCCTGTGTAAAGAAGAATATCTGGATCACTATCATTTGAGTTTCATAATAAAAACTGTGTATGTCACTCTTGGGGATGACCTCAGTCAGGACCTAAATAAATAGAGGACAGCCCTTCTGATTTTGTTAGTCCTCTCAGTTGTTTTTGATATCATAAATCTTCTGGATCAAACATGAGAGTTTGGATTAGCAGGACTGTTCTACAGTGGTCCCCTTTTTTTCTAGGCAGCACTTCCATTCTTTTCTTGTTCCCGTTTCTGAACTGATAAATGAGTGGTTGTATCCTTTGTGTGTGCTGCAGGGTCTAGCTCTCTCCTTCCCACTTACTCTGTATGAACCTACTGGGAGAACCTATGGTTTTGGGGTGATATATAATACATTTATAATATCGAGTTATAAATGTGTCTTCCAGGCTAAGCATACCATTGCAATGAATGTCATCTGGTGTTTAGAGGCTGTAAGGTTGGGATAAAGCCGATTGAAACTGAATCCTGGTTCCATGTTGGCTCCAAAAGTAACTCTTGAGAGAGTCATAATATCCCTGAAGGAACAATTATGTAACTCGAGGTTTCTCTAATGGATTCATGCCTGCTTAAACAGTGGATGGAGATTGTATCTAGGGAAACTGTTTCCCCTTTGACTGGCATACCACTTGCAATTGCAGCTCTTTTCAAAGTAAAATATCCAAAACAGTTACTCATGCACCCATTACCTGAAGGTTGCATTCCTGCAATGCACTCTGCTTGGGGATGTTTTGAAGGCAACCTTAATTCTACAGTTGGGAGGATGCAAAGTCTACTTGCTGATGGATGAGAGCAACATCTATTTGTCTTACTGTTAGATTAGACCTACTGCTAGATTTCTGAGGTTATGCCCAGTGGTGAAATCCAAAAATTTTCCCTACCGGTTCTGTGGGCGTGGCTTGGTCATGTGACTGGGTGGGCGTGACCAACTTGATTGGTCTCACCCTTAGGAAATTTATCCTTAGTCCAACTCACAATAAAATAGCACAATAAAATAGCACTGTTCTAATATTTAAAATAGAATAGAATAACAGA
>JANHFT010006496.1:0-23808 GCA_032467955.1 Pseudoxenodon macrops
CCGGCTCCGTGACGTCACCAGCGGCCTACTACCTACTCGGTAGAACCGGTCCGAACCGGTAGGAACCCACCTCTGAAATGCATGTTTCCAAATGCACGTAGAATGCAGTGTAGCTTATTATCAAGAGTAAGCTGTTAGGGCACTAGTAGCAAAATTCCATGCACTCTATACAAAATTAAAGGCCACTAAATAAATGAGGCCTAATTCTGCTTAAAGCTGTATAAGATAGTGCTGCTATCAGAAAAAAACAGCCAGATGCAATAAATAAATATTTCAAGGATGTGAGTCATAAAGAAGAAAATTTGGCAGAGGTTTTGCTTGTTTCCCTTTTGCTGTATGTTTGATAGTCTTCTTTACAGAGCCATACATTTCTTTCATCTTTTGACAAAGTACAATATCATTAATTTATTTTTGGGTGGGCATCTACAACCATTTTTAAGTGTCAGAATTATTCCATCGTATTTTGGCAATCACTTAAAACAGTAAGTTGGGTTAAAACCAGTGGTGGGATTCAAATTTTTTTACTACTGGTTCTGTGGGCATGGTGTGGCTTGGTGGCCATGACTTGGCTTGGCGGGTGTGGCTTGGTGGACATGGCAGGGGAAGGTTACTGCAAAATCCCCATTTCCTCTCGATCAGCTGGGACTTGGGAGGCAGAGAATAGATGGGGGTGGGGCCTGTCAGAGGTTGTATTTACCAGTTCTCTTAACTACTCAAAATTTCCACTACCAGTTCTCCAGAACTGATCAGAACCTGCTGAAACCCACCTCTGGTTAAAACTCAGCATGGCATCTGAGAGTTACTGAGAAAGTTGGTGTTATTTCACTGCACCAAATACTTACTTCTAAGTAGATGTGAAGAGACCTTGTCTGATCTTTGGTTGCATATTTTTGTTCTAACTGTTTAGAAACTTTTGTTGTTTTAACAATCCCAGACATAAATTGGAATAGACATAATGTTTACTCAAATTCAATGTAGAACAGAATTGGAAACAGGAACATTATAGCGGTAAAATGGGTTCCACCTTAATTACTAGAGAGGTATTTATTTATTTATTTATTTATTTATTTGTTTGTTTGTTTGTTTGTTTGTTTATCTATATCTCACCTTTATTATTTTTACAAATAATTCAAGATGGTGAACATATCTAACACGACTTCCTCCTCCTATTTTCCCCACGCCAACAACCCTGTGAGGTGAGTTGGGCTGAGAGATAGTGATGACAGTCACACCAGGGGTGGGTTGTGAATATTTTTGCTGCCGGTTCGCATAGAGTTGTGTTGTGTGCGCGCATGTGAAGCATGTGCATGTAGCAATACAAAACTAGCTTCTGTGCATGTGCAGAAGCAAAATCCAAGATGGCAGTGGCCACGGAGACACCAATGGAACCGGCTCCGTGATGTCACCATGGAGTTACTACCGTTTCTATAGAACCAGATAGAACCGGTAGGAACCCACCTCTGCCTAACACGGCAAGACCAGTCAGTGACATTACCAACTGACCACCTAAGGCCTATAAAAGCAGAAGAGAACTGAAACAAGACACTTCAACTGAAGTTCTGCTGTTAATGTTACCTAGCCAAGTGACAAAACATTCGGAAATTAAACAAGAAGCTTAGAGAACAAATCAATATCTACTACCCGAGCTACAAATATTCTCCCCCATTTCTAATTCTTCATTATCTATTTGTCTATTTTGTGGTCCGATCAGTTCTTGCTTCCAGGCAAATGGTATTTCTTGCAGATATGACAATACAATATGTTGCTACTTTGTCATGGCATTTTATTATTATTATGTTCTTTTACACAATCAGCCAGATGTTTAGACAGGATTTGGCGTTTTTATCCACTTACTAAGTCTTTCCCAGGCATCTGGGATAGACAAATGTTGACTGAATTCTGTATTATTAGGAGCCACTTGACTGAATGTGAGGTGAAATATATCTTCAAAAGAAGCAAAGAAATAAACTGGCTCAATCAATATCTGACCAATGTTCAACTCCATATTATTGTGTACATTGGTATCCAGAGTCCCCACCGCTATGATATAATACAGCTATGAATTTTTCACTGGAAAGCAAAAGGTCTAATGGAGGCAGCCCTTAAATCAGGGGTGACAAACTCATCATCGTGGTGTCATGTGACATATCAGGACTTTTTCCCCCTTCGCTAAACCGTGCCTGGCTAGCATTTGATGCATCCAGCCCGCAGGCCGTGAGTTTGACAGCCCTGCTTTAAATGGATAATATCCAAGGTCCCTCTTTGAATATTTAAACTTTCTGCCTAAATGGCCCAGTTTTATAACTCAGCCTGCCCAATCTGTAGTACAAGTGTTACAACTTGAGCAACCTGGATGAGAACTTCTGAATTTCTGAACCTATTTAGGCCCTCAAGATCTTCACGTAGGGCCAATCACTGCATTAATTCACAGACATCAAGCACTGGATCAGTGAACAGTTAAACAGGAAATATTTTCTTTGCCAATCTGGAAATTAATTTTTCTATTTGTTCACAAGGTCTAGACAACTTTTTACCCTGTCCACACACAATAGTTTATTGTTTGAAAACTGTACAAAACAAACTTTAAATAAACATACGGCTAAACCAGCCTCAACTTTTATAAGGAGTGTCAGTGGATTACATTTATTAGCAATAACAATCTTATTTCCAAATACTTTGGAGTGGATTAAAAAAAAAATCTGAACCATGTTTTTTTAATGATTCCATTCCGGCTCTTTTGTTATTTATACCCAATTGTAAAATGCTACAGAACAATATCTTGCAGGCAGGGCAGGTGAACACTGATTATCCTCTATATTAGCAACTTGTATTTAGGAGAGCCACCTGGAGAAGATTTGGATATTCCAGAAGGGAAGGAAAACAAAGGATTGTTGCATTGTTCAAGTGGAAATCTCTTCATATAGTGGTCATAAATCTTTTTCCCAAAGTACCGTACTTACTCTTTCTGAATTTAATCAGCCTAGGAATAGGACGATAATAATCAGCCTAATAAACTCCCTTTAAATGCATGGAACATTAGCCTCACATAGTTGTGGTTTTTTTTTACATCTAGTATCTATAATTTGCAGTATTTTAACTTAATAATTCAAACCCAGTTAGCAAGTATATAATTTATAGTAAACGCAAGTAATTTCATTACCTTATCTGAGATAATCAAGCCAAAGTCAATGGGCTACTTATGGTCCCTGTTCTAACAGCCCCAAAAACTTGCCCAAAGAGTTTAGTGGGAGTAATTGTGATCTTATTTCATCACACGTACCCATTTCATCTCTTCCTTTCTCCCACATACAATAAATACAATACAGTACATTTACAATAAAGAACAGTATATGTTCTCCAAGAGAAATGGCTATAGGAACCTGTAGCTGGAAAGAATATCATAATCCTAAACTTTACTTCAGAAATGTTACTTAGGAATTAGCAGACTACTGGCAGAGATGTGGCTTGTCAAATGAAATTTGAAACCTATTTCTATTGAGTTTGGATTGTACGTACGTACATACGTACGTACGTATGTATGTATGTATGTATGTATGTATGTATGTATGTATGTATGTTTATGTGTATGTATCTAGCCAGCCAGCCAGCCAGCCTGTAATCAACTTGTCTCCCAATCAAAAGTTAAAATATATAAAATATTAAAATTGTAAAGATAAATTAAATATTAAAACATTAAAAACAAAGCATCAAATTAAACTTCTAATGTATCCAATCTTATCTCATCCCTTGGGGAAAGAGCCAGGTTTTCTTAATTTTCTATCCTGTATATTTCCATTTCACTCAGTACATCACAAGAAATGCAAAAAGATGATTATTTGAGAGGAAAAGTAAATGACTGGACAGGGCTATTTTGATGTGACAGCTCAAGTAATAAAACCAGATTTTTGAGGGGATATGTTCACATACAAAGGCAATGTGGTGTGTTATCACATGGTTAATATTTTATTTGGCTGATAAAACATTAACATTCTGTTGCTTTATATATCAGCTTCCCACAGGTTCTTTGAAATAAAATCCAAGCTGGCACATTGATGACTGTCATAGATAAGGTTTGCTCAAATGCCATAATCAAAGTGATTCTGTTAAAATGATTACATTTTATGGGTTCTGCTTGCTTTTTTATTTACAATCTGCTACTGAAAATATACATTGAAGAGAAGTTACTATTTATGCCAAATTTTGGAATTATATACTATGTAACATGAATAATTTGAAATTCATCACAGAAATAAGCAGATTTTATTCTACTTTTCATCTCTGAGGCTGCAAATGGATGATTGAAATGGTAGATAGACAGGCAGGCAGATAAAATATATGGAGGGGAAATAGTATGACTCATTTTCTTTGGAATGATTTTGTCATCGTGGTATATAAAAATATCAGTTGGATTGTATTTGGAAATGGCTCACATGTTCTGGAAAAGTTACGAATTTCCCATGTCCTTTAATTAGTAATACAATCATTTGCAGTGGTTTCTGTAGCTGAAACTGGATTTTTCTCCTATTTGCAACTCTAACCCCCCCCTGAAATTAACTAAAATAAAACTAGGCAACCAATGACAGTACTTTAAATATTTTTCTCTAGAATTTTGTATACACTAATGAACTTAGATCAATTTTAATGAGTTAGTTTATGTTTATTGTAAAGCACTTACAATTATTCAAGGGAGCATCATATAAAAATATATGTGAATAAAACATAAATGCTTTCTTATCAGGTAGCTAATACAGAGAACTTTTGAAATAAGTTTAAATAAGTGCAGAAAGAATAGTAATGTCATAGATTTGAAAGCATATGAATGGTTCAGGAACTGAGAATTTTCTCTTGTCTCTCAGTTCGGTCCGTTTGTCCTCATCAACATCCTATCTTGTACGTCTAAGTATATGTGGAAGTCTATTTTTAGAGTGCAGTTGCTTCTTAATTCCTCTTTACATATAGTTTCCACACAATCTCAAGATTTGCAGCTAAGCTCCTGAATGAATAGTTTCTTTAGATGATAATGTGGATATTTTATTTCCTTATCCAACATTAACCTACCTACAAGCTTCTGCAAGCTTAGAACTTACCTTATCTGAAGATAAGTAAAGCAACAACTGAACACACAAGTATTCTCAAAGAAAGGCAACCAAGACCAGGAATCATCCGGCCTCTATTGAAAGTGGATAAAACATACAGTATCCTTGAATATTTCCCTCCTAAGCAGATACTTGTATTTTAGATTTTTAGCCAGCTCTGCCCGCCCTCGTATTTTTCTGCTGGTTTCAAAGAGTCACGTATTTTCCATTGTGTGCGCTTTTATGCATAAGATTTGTGTAACACAACAGATTTGCAAGATGATTATTCCCGATGCCCATGGTAAAACAGAGCATAACTAATCGACATCATTTGACAAAACTGCATGGAGTGCATGTTTATATATGTATGAGAAAATGATGAGAGAGAGAGGGAGAAGAGGATGCCTGAAGCAAATCTGATTGTATGTTGACATTATGGCCAACTTTTTTGAACATTAAATAGCAGTTTCCTATCATTCCATGAATGCAGAATATTTTTCTGATAATTACTGAACCTCTTATGGATTACATTTTAACTTTAGAGTAAGAAAAGCAAGAAAGCCTTTCCCCATCCCAAAATTGTTTCAAAATTACAACAACAAAAATTGGACTGTCCTTATATACTGTGGTTGTGATTTCAAAGGAAAAAAATCACGTTATGAACTGGTATATGCAAAGCTTGAAAACTGCACATCTAGCAGGATTTTTATTTTATTTTCCCACTTGTTCTGCCACCCCATAGCATATTTAGAAGCTATGCAAAAGCTTGGCAAAGGCAAGAGATGTCCTTTGACAACTGTTGGTTACAGAATCTGTTATCTACATTTGGGCATCCTAGAGTGTCAGAAGGAAAATACATCAAGGTGACCTTGTACTGTATGCTTGCTGTATGGGATGATTGCTACAAAGATATTATATGATAGGGTTGGGGTACTATTGTGTGTTATGTTACAATAAGCCAGAGTACTTTTATTCCTGTCACTGACATGCTTTAAATATATTTACCGTAGCTAGGAGATCATTGGCTTGATCTACATTACTAGATATAGAACAATTAAATTACATCTATTTATTTACCAGTCAATTGATTCTATGCTTACCTTTATCACCAAGGATCCTGAATAAATTAATTGCTTAGTTGCAATTGTTTTGTAGTTGCATTTATTTTACAAAACCTATGGTGCTCAGTAGAAACTTTCTAGCTGACTTTAAAAACAGGTGGCAAGTCTCTGAAAGTTTGGATATATTTTTGTTCAGTTTTGCTAATACTTATAGAGATATTTCCATTAAATATGGTTCATTCTAGAGATAGTAGCATGTCTCAAGGTAAATCAGTAAAGCAAATCAGTAAAGGACATATAATTAAAACACATAACATTAAACGTTTCCCACTTGTATCATACAATAAGTGAAAATGCATCTATTCATTTGTTTCTTGTTTTAATATTTATCTAACCACTTGAAACCACTCAGATTTTAGGCAGCTTACAGAAATCTGTAATAACTAGCTACAAATACAAAATTAGATCCTGGTTACCATGTAGAACTGAGAATTTTAAAAGTAAGAATTGAAATTACAATACATCATTCTCCAAGTTCTTCAGAAGACATGTTTCACCAGTTTCCAGAAAGCCATGTCGGTTAGGCTATATATGCTCAGAAGACATGCTGTTCCTGAGAGAAGGGATTGCGACAGAAGGTCAGCTCTGTCAAGTTCCTTCACACAGCATCTCCTGGTTGGTGAGAACCATCAGATGCTCCCAAGTTACTAGAGTAGGACAGGCAGAAACAATTGGAGAAAGGCAGTCTTTAAGTTAGTCAAGCACTGAGATTTAGGGATTTAAACACAGCTAACAGCACATTGAATTACATTTGGAAGCCTACTGGTAGTTAGTGCAGCTTATGCTGTCAAGCTGTAATGTGACAATATCAGGTCCAACTACTAAGAATGTGTGCTGTTCTTTTCTGGAGCAGATGAAATTTCCAGGACTTCAAGGCAGCTCTATGTAGAATGAGTTGCAGTAATCTAATTGAGAGATGATAAAGGCATGAATGACTATGCTCTTGTTCCAAATAAGTGCATCATGTTCCAGATACAGTTCCAGCTGGAGCACTATCCAAAGCTATACAAAAATCCTCCTGACCACAGTAATGGTCTGTGTTCTATTGGATTTTAAAAACGTTTTTGGGTTCTGCAGAATCTCTTAATATAAAATTTCTGTGTGTAATAGTTGGAAAATATAATAGGAAGGATAATATAGTGTTACCAACTGCAAAATAGCTACCAGGAAGTGTCTTGGCACAATAATATAGAAACATGAGGGATCCTTGCACAGGTGGGTTCTTAGTGGTTCAGTTTGGTTATACCGAACCATTAGTAACTTACCGTCCCAGTTCAGTAGAACCATTAGTGACCTGGGCCTGCCACACCCCTGAGCTGATTCTTTCGGTGGCACCATAGATGCTGCCATCTTGGATTTTAAAGTATTGCGCATGCGCGCAGCAGCAGCGCACCCCTGAGCGAACTGGCAGTAAGAAGATTTAAAACTCACCTCTGGGTCCTTGGTGTTCTCTGAGCTTTCTTGCAGCTATTTCATTACCCAAACCAGGTAATATTATCAGTGCTAGTCACTAATAAAAAAAACTATTTAAAACAATACTTTCATAATATTCAGGTTCTATATAATCTTTCTGAAAGAGCTTATATATCTGTTTTAACAGGATTAACTTCTTCTCCCAGCAGAGATCTAATTATTAATTGAGAAAAATAAGTTTTTAATGCTAGGTAAGAATTGATTCCCTGCAAGGATCTGCCTCTGTTTTTGCATTACATCATAACTGAATCAGTTTCTGTTTATACCTGGTCAAGATCAATGTCAGCCACATTAATGTGATGCAGTTAGCTCACATTATCATTTGAGTTAGTATGTTTAAGACAGGATGCCAAACACAACAGTTTAGAAATTATATAAATGGGATTAGGGTCCAGTGTTGAAACTTTACAATAATATGTTTATAAATGGGAGATTGTCTTTCACCTGAATAAGCATATATCTTACAGAATAATCATCAGAACGTTATGCTCAAGTCCAATTTAAATATTTGGAGGAAAATGAATAGTATGCAATTGTCCCATACATTTATTCAGGAGACTTTCTGGAAGATTGTGCCACAATCTGAATGGATAAGACTACATTCCTCACTTCTTATAAAAGATATAACATAAATGTTGAATTATTGATTCTTTTGAAAGAATTACTTTGTAATTCTGGTTGAGCATCAGAGTTACTCATCAGAGATTGTGGATTTTAACGTATTAAAACATTGATTTTATTGGTAGATTTGTGGAATATGTTTAGCCTAAACAATCAAATTTTGCAGTAATAAGTAACAGAAAAGCTGCTTTACTGATCAGGAGATGCTCAAAGTTTATCATTGTATTACTAACAATATTTAGGAAAATTAAAAATTTCCTAGAATTGGTAATTGCACTTGTTGTTTTGACCAGCTTTATAAGGAAAACAAAGATGCTAGAGAATTGTTCAAAGCTCACACTACTGTTAAAATTGTACCATTTTTAAGAATAATAAAAAAATATGATTGTGATATAAAATGTAATATATGGTGGTTGTTTATAGAGATGGTCATGACATTTTATGATAATGCAGTTGTTTTCTTGTTTTGCTGCTGCTTTCTTCCAAAATGGTTTCTCGATTTCTTAGTCTAGCCTGGAATTTCCTGTTGGCCTCCAACCCATGAACTAATGGGACTGACCCTACTAAGCTGTTTGAGCCCAGGCAAGTTGCACAGATAATATAAACAGCATAGATAATATAAACATACCAGCAGCATGTATGGTCCTTAAATCCAGTTCAAGATTGCGTCTTCGGTTTTTCATAAATCAGGCTTTTATGGGATTTTCTTTAAATCAACATTCATTTATAGCATCCACTGCAATAATTTCAATATCTGTTATTGAATGTATAAGATTTTCTTCTCTGTGCGAAAGCTTCTAATGAATCTTCAGATGCAATTTTGGAGGACTATAGCAATTCTGAAATATAATCTGTTTGCCAGGTCGAAGGAAGTAAAGATGTTTGAGATACTTGTTTTTTACAGGAATCTGCCATTTATGCATGGCTTTTGGTAGCTAGCTCATTCTCCGGTAGTTTGAAACCTTCCCAGATTCCTGATGCACTATTCGACCATTTGTTTACCAACTGTTTGAAATTCTGATGCCATGGAAAAAAGTGACTGAGGACCAGTCCTCACACAGTTGCGATGTTCCCGCAATCACACGATGATCGTCATTTGGCTCTTGGCAAACCACATTTGTTTACAATAGTTGCAGTGTCCCAGGATCTCATGATTACCATTTGTGACCTTCACAGCCAACTTCTGAGAAGCAAATTTAATGAAGGGAGCTAGATTTATTCAATGACTGGGGGGAAAAAGGTCTTAAAATCAGTTGCAGTCACATGATGACTCACTTAATGACAACGTTACTTAGCAACAGAAGTCTCAGTCCCAGTTATGGTTGTAACTCAAGGACAAGCTGTTCTGAACAGGAAAGGAAGGATGACTTACAACCACAACTGAGCCCAACATTTCTATTGCTAGGTGAGACATTTGTTAAATGAGTTTTTGCCTCATTTTATGACCTTTCTTGCCACAGTTATTAAGTGACTCACTGCAGTTGTTAAGTTAGTAACACAGTTGTTAAGTGAATCTGGCTTTCCCATTGACCCTGCTTGTCAGAAGGTCGCAAAAAGGCATCAGCTGATCCCAGGATATTACAATTGTCATAACTATGAACCAGTTGTCAAGCATCTGAATGTAAATCTTGTGACTGTGGAGGGGCTGCAACAATTGTAAATGTAAAAAATGGTCAGAAGTCACTTTTTTCAGTGCTGTTGTAACTTACAGCAGTCACTAAATGAACTGTTGTAAGTCGAGGGCCACCTGTAGTTATTCCATGTGAATTATTATCTTCATCCCATGAAATATGTGCCTAAGCAGCCTTTCCTGAAGAATCCAGGGATTCCAATAAGAAATAAGATTTTGAATTGAGGGAAGTTCTTTTGTGTGACCCATTAATAACTTTTGGAAGAGAGAGGGTTTTATAAATTCTAATTTTTAGTAGCTATCTTTGGAAAGGATAAAGAAGATACCAATAACAGAAAACTATCCTTTCCCATCAGGAAAAAAGAAAGAGAACTAAAGGAAAAGCTTGAAAACATGCTTAGATGATCTTGACTCAGAGGTTCCATTTCCCTTGGGAATTCCCCATTTATAGCAAATGCTAAGTATCCAAATTCAGATCTGCCATATGGATCTTTGGTTTTTTTTAAAAAAAATCTTGCCCTTTGTTCTTATTATGTAACAATGTTCTCTCAGTCGTTTGCACATTTCATCCTGCTTGACTTTTCATATAGACCACATTTATTTGATATTCTGCAGTCAGGTTTGTAAAAAGGATGGGGCCTGGAAGGAAACACAAAAATTAAAGTCTGATTTCTTTAAAGAAATGCAATCAACGTGTTTTGTTTTACATTTACTATGCTTCTCAGTTTGAAAATGAATATACATTTGTCTCTTTAAATTAAGAAGTTATAAGACATTTCAGACTGCACGTTGTGGGTTGACATCATAATTTTGCATGCAAGTGACAGTATCAGTCATAAGAGATCCTTCTTGTATATTATGGCCTTGAAGTGTCCAAAGTGCTCAGGCAGCTGGATTCACAGGCACTGCCCACATCTGAAAGAAATATCTTCAACTCAGGTCTTGCGAGAATAGGGCAGTAAACAGAGGCAGCTTCAAGGAGTTTACTTATTGCTACTTCTCTTGTGACTGTTGTCCATCCTGCTTCAATGAACTTTAATTATGTTCAAGTATGGCAACAAATATGGTGTTTAGTATCAGTCATCATTCCTCTGCGCCCTGTTGAATGTAAAAGTCAAAGCAGATTAAACAAAACAAAACAAAACAATGGAAGATTTCATGAACAGACCTTTTTCTTGGTGCAGATTTTTTCATTAGAACTGTTTAAGTTAGTAAATGAAGTGGATAATACTGAAATAGTATCACAAATGAGAATAATTGTTCCATCAGACACTTTGTATAATATCTGAGTCATATTTGAACTATTCATTGTTATAATTTTCTTTTTCTACTCAGTCACGTCGAGGGACCATAGCTATGTGTTCTTAACCATGACAATGTGAAAATGTGTATCATAACATCAGAATGCAAACTCCAATGTTTCATCCCTTATGCTGCAAAGTTGCTTAGAAGCATGTAAAGAATGTTTGCATTGAGATGTCAAGGTTTTTGTCATAGGCATCTGAAGGCCCCATCCTTCAGATGCCTATGAAGTGAAAGTGATGTAGCTGCATTTACATTTTCAGAAATGGGAATCAACCATTGCTTGATTGTCTCAGAATTCTGTGTGTAAATTAATATCATCAGCAACCATCAACAATTCATTTCAGTCTCCAATCTCTATTCGTTACTACTGTAGATCTAAAATAAGTATACAGTAGATGTAATTGGTCCTGGGGAGGGAAACTATGGCAAATCTAGATAGCATACTAAAAAGCAGAGACATCACTCTGCCAAGAAAAGTATGTATAGTCAAGGCTATAGTTTTCCCAGTTGTGATGTATGGTTGCGAAAGTTGGATCATAAGAAAGGCTGAGCGCCAAACTATCGTGCTAGAGAAGACTCCGAGTCCCTTGGACTGCAAGGCAATCTAATCGGTCAGTCCTAGAAGAGATTAAGCCTGACTGCTCTTTAAAAGGCCAGATCCTCAAGATGAAACTCAAATACTTTGGTTACCTAATGAGAAGGAAGGACTCACTGGAGAAGAGCCTAATGCTGGGAAAGATTGGGTGCAAAAGAAGAAGGGGAGGACAGAGAACGAGGTGGCTGGATGGAGATGGAGTCACTGAAGCAGTCGGCATGAGCTTAAATGGAATCTAGAGGATGGTAGAGGACAGGAAGGCCTGGAGGAATGTTGTCCATGGGTTCGCGATGGGTTGGACACAACTTCGCAACTAACAACAACAACATGTAATTGCAACATATGATCTAAATTGGGAGTTCTTTTGGTTTTTCTTTCCCCTCTAATTTTTGTACACCTAGCCATGGAAAGAATTTCAGACCGTTGGCTTTCTTCCTTGTTACTTTATAGTTGGTCCTTAAAGATATTGACCAATTATGGATTTTGAATTGTTTTCTAAAGTTTATTTAATATGAGTATAATCAAAGAATGAGTAAAGTATTGTTAATTGTACTGTTCAGAATTGTATTCAAGTGCTGGTAAATAGTAAAAGTGCTGGTAAATGTCTTGTCAAACATTATGTAGCCATTGCATCTCCAAAAGAAAGAATTGGAGCCATTAATAAAGCTCCATCTTTCAGAAATGCAAATTTTGTTTAGAAGACTAGGTTTAATCAGCAATTCTTCAAGTATGTTGAATCTAGCAAGAACAGAGATTAAAAAGCACATGCTGGAAATTAGATAAATCAGATCTGGTAAGATCAGCATGTTTGGTTTGCATAAATTGGCAAACTAACCAAGATCCCGATTATGTTCCAGCATGAACATGAGATAGAATGAAGCAATACAGAGCATATGTAGCTACAGTATATAAATGCTTTCCTCCCTGTCTTTACCCTTTCCCTCTGTTATTTCTTTGTGGCCAAGTTATAAGTGGTAAAGAAAGAAGAATGACCACTTAATGCAATGTTAATAAGTGGCTAGATTGACTAAAAGAAAATTGAGTTGAATAAGTGGGAAGTAGGAGGACAAAAAGAATAAACATATGTGTGTGTGCATGCATGCAATTAGTTGCAGTTGTTTACAAGTTAAATGAATCAACAGCAGACTAAAAGGTCAGAGGAAGACTGTTCTCATTGCTGGTATTACATTTTAGCCCCAAGGCCTACAAAAAAATTGGATAAAGGCACATTTGGACCTAATTAAAGAAGTCAATGGCTATGAAAGGAGCGAAGGAGGCAATTGGTCATCCCTGTTTCCCTCACCCTTATGTTTCTTTTAAAATATGTGTAAAGCATGATCTACCTTGACCAAAAGTTTGTACGTTGTATTGCATTGGCTGACCAGATCTCAGTTTAACAATCTTGATTATCTTTAGAAAGTGGAATAGTATTTAAAATGTTTGTATTGTTCCGTTGCTTTCTAGTGGTCATTGGGTATTTGCAGCCCAGATTCAATAGCCCTTAATATGCACTGAAAGAATTATAAGCAGCTTTACCAATCACAAATATATTTCCAGGAAAAATGTCTAGTTTCCATGCCACAAATCCCATTCGGTTATGGGCAGTGCTTATGCCAGCTGCTAGATACGTAATTAGATAGAATACAGTGGAACTGCGTCTACTTCTCTGCTTGCTGTCTTGCTTTTCTATTATGGATGGAGACACCAGAAGCTATTGCAGGTAGTCCTCAACTTAAAACCATTCATTTAGAGACCGTTTGAAGTTCCAATGGCATTGAAAAAAGTGACTTATTACAATTTTTCACATTTACGACTGTTGCAGCCTCCCCAAGGTCACGTGATCAAAATTTGACTGCTTGACAACTAGCATGGATTTATGACGGTTGCAGTGTCCCAGAGTCTTGTGATCACGTTTTGCAACTTTTGACAAGCAAAATAAGTGGGGGCAGCCAAATTCAAATAACAACGGTGTTACTAATTTAACAATTGTAGTGATTCACTTAACAACTGTGGCAAGAAAGGCCAGGTAATAAAAATGGGGAAAAACTCACTTATAAACTGTTAACTGTTATGGAAATTTTGGGCTCAGTTGTGGTCATAAATCGAGGATTAACTATTCATGTAAAGTTGTCTTTTTTCCTGCCTTTAATAAACACTACACCTTACTTCTAAAACCTTTCTCTGGTACCATGAAGAAAAGTTATAAGAAGCAAATCCTTTTTCTGCAGTATTATCCAGAGTATTCCAAATATAAATTTGTCATATGCCTGCTTTAATATATCTTATGCCCAAGTCAAACTGTTTATTGAACTTAATGTTCATTAATGTGTGGATTTTTTAAATGGAATAACATGTATCAGGGCTCTTTGTTATGTGGCATATGTTTTCTGATCTGTATTTGAGATCATTGTGTTTTATGTTGCATTAATTATTTTTATTAGTCATATCAATTCACTTGGTTATTGTCAGAAGAAAAAGCAGCATACAAATGTGCAATTAATAAAGCCAAGAGGCATGAGAAGCTTCCAAGCTTAAAAATATAAAGTACATCACTAAAACACTGATTTTTCCTAAGTTTTCTGTTCCTGTCCCCCCCCTCAAGTTAACTTGTACAAATTTTATGCAAATTTCTACTGCCTGGTTTTGTTTTCCCTAGGACAATTTGCAACCATAGTATTTTGCTACCTTTTGGAAGTTGGCTTGAGCATAAAGGCATAGTTGTGCACAGATATCATCTAGCATTTCCAAAAACATGTGTTGCCACTAAGTGCCTACAGCTATTGGAAATGTCTCTCATATGCCTGTTGAAAAGAGTAACTCTTTTTCGGTGTAGATTATGGCCGTCCTATTTGGTTAGTTGTGCTTAGCATTCTAAAGATAATAAGTTTTTGTTCTTGTCCCAGAATTGATCTGTTTCTTTTTGTTGGAGGGAGAATTTTGTCTGGGAAATTATTTTAAATAGCGATGAAGGCAGATATATAAGTTTTATAGTTACATTTAAAACAGCATATGGATAATTTTTAACAAAAAATATTTTATTATAGCTTAGAATTATTATTTGTTTTGAAAAATTTTAAAATCCACAATGCGTTTTATAGCTTGTCTATTTGTTCTGAACAAAGAAATATATGTCTCTGTTAAACTTGTAATTATACTGATTACATACTATTACTTCAGTTAAAATTTAAAAATAGGCTTTGGAGTATCTCAAATTAGGAAATTGCTTTACACAAACTTTTCACCAAACTTGAAGATACATAGGTGATTGAGGACAGTTTTTAACCTTTTTTCTTAAATGAGTAATTAGAATTCTGCAAAGCAACAAAAATTACTTGGGACACTGGGTTAGTAACTGGAAAATGTTAAAAATTAAAAGAGTTATTGCTGAGAAGGGCGGCATATAAATTTAGTAAATAAAATAAATAAAAGTAAAAATAAATGGATAAATATATATTCACTTTAATGAATTCAACAATGGGAACAATGTAACAGATGTTACAAGCTAGGTTCTTCTACACATAGTGAACAAAATGCTAGTTGAGATGTAACCAAGTTTTTGTTTATTTATAAATCTATTAAGATATTTCCAAGCCCACTCAGGAATATTTAGAAAAGGGTCATATCTTATCTGCCATTTGGTTGCATACAAACGGTACTGCTTGGCAGTTGTGTTTAGATGGTGTCCCAAAATGATTGATTCTTTGGTGTATCAACATGATTTGCCTACTTTAAAAAAGGGTGCCTTAATAGGCTTTTCTAAAAGGCTCTTGTTATGTAGCTAGATAGAAAGTACATTAATTTAATTGGAATGCCAAAGAGAAAAAAAAATGTGACTAGTCTCCTTTCCGTCTGCCAATGATGAGTTTCAGGGCAGAACATTTTAGGGAGCTCACAAAACTCAATCCATTGTTATGAAAAACTTGTATATATCTATATCTATTTTTGGGGTATACAGTATGTTTTCAGCAACATTTTGAAGTGTCAAACTACAAATACCAGAAAATGGAAGCAGATCAATATTCTGAGCCAATAGGCCTGTTATAATCTGGAAGTATTTAGCAATCTCTGACATGTTTTACTGCTCGTCAACTACATTGAGTGTTCATTCAAGTCTCTGGAGATCAATATAAACTATATTTTAATAATTAATTGCTTAAAATAAAGAAACTAAATTACTTTTCAGAGAGAGAGAAAATCCCTTAGCTATTTGTCATTTTTAAATTTATTGGCTGTTTTCCCCTTTTATACTTTTTTGTCTTTTAATATTCCACAGATGTTCAGTGATTAGACAATAATGTATATTGTTTCTCCTGGACAGCTGTTGTCACTTTCAAGTTAATATGCCCAAGTAGTTTATTTAATAACTGCTTTTATTAATTAAATAGAGTTTCCAGAAAGAAATTCACCTTTTTCAGTATTAGGAAAGTACATTTCAAAAGTGAGCCAGTTTCATTTAGCTATACATTATGCATTCCTATTGCCCAGAAGAAATATAGTAGTTCTTGACTTAGGACAACAATTGAGCTCAACATTTCTGTTGCTAAATGAGACAGTGGTTAAGTGAATATTGCCCCATTTTAAACCTTTCTTGCCACAGTTGTTAAATGAATCACATGCAGGTGTTAAGATAGCAACACAGTTGCTAAATGAATCTGGCTTCCCCATTGACTTTGCTTGTCCAAAGGTTGCACTTGGGACACTGCAACCATCATCTGAATTTTGATCATGTGACCATGGGGATGCTGCAAAGGTTGTAAGTGTAAAAAACAGTCATAAGTCACTTTTTCCAGTGCTGTTGTAACCTCAAATGGTCACTAAATGAATGGTGGTATGTAAGTCAGGGACTACCTGTTGTATGTGATACTTCTTTTGCATTTTATGCCATTTTAGTTGGCTTGTTTGAGTTACTTGGGTCTCTTTAAGACAATCAAATGCCTATTGTGGAAGTTAATATAGTGCAGTTCAGTCATTTCAGCAAAATGAAGACCTTTACAAACACCTTATGTTAATGAAAGAATAATGCAATGGATAAATTGGCTCCCCTGTAAAATCCTAGTTTATGATACTATTTTGGCAAGCCAAAACATGGCATTTCATTAGGTCATTCCTGAGGCAGCATTCTGGAAGATAAGATATAATTGACTTACACATTTCAGAAAGAATCAGGAAATTTTATAAATCTGAATTTGACAAATTTTGAAGATGAGTGTGTAAATGCCATAATAAATATGAGATGAATTCATGATCTATCAAGAGTATTTTTACTACAGATACTAAGCTCGGAGAACTGGCTATGGAATTCAATTTCTGCTGCGTCCTCATATTCCTAAGTAAGTTTTTTAACTTCAAGGTCAGAAGAGCAGTTCAAATGTGAGGCCACCCTTAAAACATCTCATTTTAGTAAATGAAGACGGATCATCTTTCCAATGCAGTATATATTAAAGATTCCCTTGGATATTGAAAACTGAGGTATTAGTATAACTATGTTTAAATGGTGTGTTTTTTCATCTGGAGTCCTTTTGTGCTTTGGGATGGGCGGGGGTGGTGGTGGTTGTATTTTAATATGAGGGGCACGGTAACAACATACATATCTGCTTAAGAATCTCTAAATTAAAATAGAAAAAGAGTTTTCACCAGTTCTGACTATTAACAATGAGAAAGGATAGCCATAAAAATGAACCAATGAGAAAAGATAGCCATAAAATTAACCAATACATTTTTAGATGTGTAATAGTGGGAAGTGGTATAAAAATATAATAAATAAATAAGATTAATGAAAAAGTTCAACGTGGAATTTCAGGCCTTCCAGTTTGCCTTTCATTTTTGTTCCAGCTCAGAATAAAGTGCCAACAAATGATAAGCAGTCAGCTCCAGAGTCACTAGACACATTGCCATCCGGTCAGGCAGACACATGTCACTTTCCAAATGCTGTCACTCTCCAAAGATGAAGGAGCAGAATTACTGCACCCTCCAAATTTGCAAGACCTTGGCAGGCTGTAAGGAGAGTAGAGCAAAGGAGCTCTGTGAGACTGCTCATGAGAAAG
This sequence comes from Pseudoxenodon macrops, assembly GCA_032467955.1. Classification (NCBI taxonomy): domain Eukaryota; kingdom Metazoa; phylum Chordata; class Lepidosauria; order Squamata; family Pseudoxenodontidae; genus Pseudoxenodon; species Pseudoxenodon macrops. The sequence goes on from JANHFT010006496.1 coordinate 17,865, forward strand.
GAGTCTTGTGAGCTACACTGGGGCTGCTTCTACTAAAATGGAGCAGCAGGTTCTGTGTTGGTGACAACCTGGGCTGTTCCGCTCACTCTCGCGCACACATAACAATAGTTTAGTGGGATATTAATATTTCCCCAGCAATTCCCTTCACCAAAACCCAAAACTGTCTCAATAAATAAATAAATAAATCCCAGCCAAAAGCAAACCAATGCTGGTCCACAGAGCAATGGCCAATAAGTCTACAAGGCACTTGAAAGTTTCCCAAACAAGACAAATCCACCAGGCAAAATTAAATCCACAACACAAGAGGATTCATAAGGCAAGAAAAGTCCAGAGTTCACAAGGCACCATCCAAAGTCAAGGCATGGTGTCAATCCAAAGCAAGGCAGGAATCTCAATCACAGCTAGGAAATGAGCATGTTGTACCCATCATCGTCTCCATTTGTCCACTATGCTAAATAGTCAGTTTTTGGTGCAGCCCATCAAGAGGGATGAGGCTGCATGCTCACAAGTAGTTGGGATGATTTTTGTTGCTGCTTCTCCTCCTCCTCCTCACTATCCAGCTACAGCTGCGTGCTTTTCCCACCTGAAGCCTCAGGGCTGCCCTGCTGCAGCTGCACTTCAGCCAAATCATCCTCAGACGGCTGCTCGGAGCCATTGACCAATTCTCCTCCTGATATATCTGGGACTGGGTCATGCTCCTCCTCTGAACTGACATCTGGAATGGTATCTGGGGAAGTGTCTGGGGGTGGTGGTAATCACACAACTACCTGTTTACTCCCCTCCTTAACATTTGGGCTTCATGGCCCTAACTCTGAACCTGGATCAGCTGACAAATCTGCTACAAACTCTGACCCTCAGACTAGCTGCTCTGTTGCTTGGTGCTTTGGTCTGGACCTCACATAAGTCAGACTTTCTGAACTTTGGGGAAAACTTTTTTCTATACTGCAAAGATGTCTGTTTGCAAACCTCATTTAGTAAAGAGAGCAAAACTACTCTCTGTGTATTTGCATGGGCTGGGCCCGAGCCAGGACAATGGCCATAAATGTGCACTGGTTGCAGAGCAACCATATAACAATCAAGTGACTCCAATGACTGCAATATGCTGTGACAGTCATAAATGCAAGGATTGCAGCCAGAGGTTATTTTTTTAGAATATTGTAACTTTTACTGGGCGCTAAATGAGGCATTGGGTAAGTGAGGACTACTTGTATAGAATTGTCATACATTCCTTTACAGTATATGGTCTCATGTGCCTATTCCTACAATAAGGTGAAATCCACACTATTAAATTGAGTTCTTGAATTAAATATAGTTACATAGTTACATGCAATTGAAAGCATGTTTCATTGCATGTAACTATCACTATTAATTTACAGATTAACAGGAATTGACATGTTTCGGAAGAACCTTTCTTGGCAGCCATAATGAAATCCCTCTTCACTAGGCATCCAGGCACACCAATTGTTACATAAAAGACTGAAGAAAAGATAGGGACAAATTATTTCTGAATTATATTGAAAGCATATAGCTACTTCCATCAACCTGTCTCTACGCATCATGTATTTCTCACATTTCAGACAGTGAACAGCAGAAACAGCTTAGTATGGGATACTGCTGTTTCTTTCTTCAGATTTATACAGGTAATTGGGACTGGAAATCCAATCAAAAGTCATTATGGTCATAGGTTGAGGTGCACACATGACCAGAAGTGATTTTAGAACTTTTTTGTGGTAGCCATTAAACAAACTACTGTAATGGTCATTAAGTGAATACTGCATTCATTAAGTGAACACAGCAGTCATAAGTTCAAATCCATTCATATGAATTAACCTTTTTTTTTTGCCAGGAAGCAGCAAAAATACTAGGAAAAAAACTAGTGAATTGCAGTCATGTGACTATGGTGTGGTGCAACCAGCCGTAAAGGTAACCAGCTGCTAAGCACCTGACATCCAGTTACATGATGACAGAGGGACACGACCATTTACAGTAACTTTATGAGCCACAAAGCATATTCAAGTCTGTCAAGACTACCTGTGTGGCCACACATCTCAAATACATGACTTTGGCAATATTTTTATAGTTATGCCTATTTCTGCCTTTCTTGAGGACTAGTGCATAAGTTATTTGAAAATATGCATATCACTATTAGAATGATATTTAATTCTTATTTAAAGGGAAATGAATGTTCCTGATACCTGTACATTTCCACATAAAATAGTGTTTAAAATAACTTTAGAATTATGATAAAAATGAAGCAAACAATCTTGAAGTTCTTTGCTTGTCACTGTATCAATAATATGGGTCTGTTTATTAAAAGGAATTTCCTTTTTTGTTTACAAATAGCCTGAAAAGGGAGTGCTGTTTTTAATCGAAAAGAGGTTATATATCGTAATGTAGTGCTTCACTGTTTTCTTGACTTCCATTTTCTTGGGAATTCTAACTGAATTTAGAAAAAGAAATAGTTGTTCAAGCATCTTTTCCCGTTCCTCTGCTTTAAAAAGCAATGAAAACAACAGTTAACTTTAATAGAAGAAACCTTGAAAATCTGACCAAAGTTATAAATAGATTAGTGAAGGCTAGATTTGATTTTTTTTTCCAGAAAGCTTTCTAATCTTCATGCTCTCTAGTAAACTGTTGCTGCCTAAATGATGTACTTCGTTTATTTACTGCTCAATAGAGAGATGATTTGTCGCTGCCGTTGTTTTCATCTATGCACATATTTGCAAAGGTCATATCAGAATTTGTTTATGCTTGCTGATAATTATAGTGAACACCAGAGTAAATTGCAGGCCAATTGTATTTCCATTATTTGCAAGCTTGTGAATGAGGTTAATGATAATATAAAAACGTTTGAGATTTTGGCAAGTGCAGAATTAGACAATATAAACTACAACTTTCCCCAAAGAAGCCTTATAGTATATCACAGCTTTGTGGTGATTACTTCCTAATGTCAGGATTCTATACCACTCAGCAGAATTCATAACTCATACGCATAACTCAAATCTTATGCTGGATTTTTGCTGTCCAGGGATAGAGATATTTACAAGTGGAGAGGAAAGGAGAATTTGATGTAGGAATGTGAGCAGATAAAAATGGAGTGCATTTACACTGATATGGAAAAGATGACCATCCTCAAAAGATAATATGCTACAGCACGTTAAATAAATTCCTTGATAATAAGCTCAACTTTCCACATCAATTATTATTAATCTCACTGGATGAGCAAGCTTGTCTTCTGCATAGGGCCTGGGTTATAGGCCATTACATTAATGGATAGCCATGCCTTCAAGTATGGGGCTCTGCTTTTTAATCCACTCTTGCTAAGAATCTTCAAGAAGAACTTGTGACAGTATTTCCATATATATTACCTTGCTGTTTTGTCAGTTTGTATACTTCAAAGTTTCTCCTTTCCAGAAAGACAAGAGATAGCAATTGCTTCTGATTAAATTTAAATTGGATCCATGTGTGAGCTATATTTTCTAGAAGCTCTTTTGAAATTGCAGATGGCCTGTTTGTATGGGGAGGTGCTCTTTTAGTCTCATTCTCCCTTCTGGGCTGTTTGTATGACATGTTAAATTAGAGCTGGTCCTAAAATGAAGGTAACACTTTGTTATGATCCTGTAAAATGTGAGCACAGGATCTGCTAGTTCAGGGTGGGGTCACAATAAAGTAGTAAAATTGAATTGCATGTTGCAACTTGTTAAGCACACTACATGCCGTACCAAAATGTTCAGGAATTCACAAATGAAAAGGGATGTGGGAGTTTCTTTGTCAAGTGAAAAAAATAATTTCAAATATGGAATGTTTTGATTTTCTTACTATTTAACACAAAGTGCCCAATTGCCAACTTTATTTCCCTTTTTTAATGATAAGATGTAACCTCTCCTCCAATACACACTGATTCATACATGCAGTTTGAGACCGGTATGTTTATCAACCACAACGTGGAATTTAGTTCAAAGACCCACTATTAACAGCTTTGCACATTGCATCACAGTTTCTTTTATGATAAGAGACATTGTCCTATAAATCTGGCAGTGGAAATTACTATATGTGGATTTGGTTGGAATGTAGTTTGCAGCCTTTCAACATATGTGAAAGCTGCTGAATAGCTTCAGCTTCTTGCTGAGCTCAGTGGATGAAGCAGTAGATAGCAACATTTCACAACAGAGCATCTGTTAATATTATTGAGTCCTGGATAATCAGTGCATTGGCAATTGTTTTGACACCTGAGCAAATAAGGGCAGAGTGTGAAACTAGTAAAGCTGTTCATTCCATTACGTTCTCCTGCTGGGTGCAGCAGCTGGATTGTTTTGTCAAGTATCCTAATTTTGATTGTCCTTTGAAAATCCTTTCTGGATCTCAGTGTTCCAGATTTTGGAATACAATCCTCTTTTATTAGTTTGCTCAGTCTATTTTTAAAAATTCTAAGTATGATTGATGAACTAGATGACCCCTGCTTTATGAATGGAAAGAGATTATTTTAGGAGATAATGTTGAAGTAGCTACATTTTATTCAGCTAAATAGAGGGCATTGTAATAAAATATGTCTTCTTTATTTGAAGTTGCATTATTCATAGTTTTTTGTCTTGTGAGTAGTTCCTCTGTTCGAATCTTCTTCTTGGTTGCTGAATACTCAGATTATTCATAATTATTTTAGAATAGGATCCTCACTCTTATAGAGTGTGGATACATAAAAAAACTTGAGACATTTTAATGGGTGCCACCACCATAGGGATCCATAAAAATCATGATGGTATGAAAATGACAAAAATCAGGCTACAATATCACAATGCAAGCTCCAGCATTTAGTATTGGTGTTCTAATGACAGACCTAGACTGCAACAAATCATATGTTTGCATCACTACATTATTACTTGTTCTGTTATTTGCCTGCTTTCATGGTTGTCCATGGACACAAACAGAAAATGGCTGCTGGAGCATATTTGATTACAAATTAGAGAGGACTTTGACACTGTTGTCATTTCCTTGACAGCTTTATGCTGAGTTCCAAGTACCAAAGCTTGTATTTGACCCCATTTAACTGAAGACAGGAAGGCAAGTTCAGAGACAACTGGCTTGTCAAAAAAGCAGCTATAGAACTTTCTTTTCAGTCCATCAGTTTTATCATCATATCACACAGTACAATATCTACTTAGAGCTTTCTGATCCCAGTTCTGACATGGTACAGATAAATGTGTTACCAGTTCAGTTCATGTTCTATCTTCATTTCCAGGTGTGCTGGAAACACTAGCATATATTTCTATGGTTCTGTTTTTGATCTGAATTTCCAAACTGGATGGCATGGATAGCTGACCCCCAAACCTTGATTCTCCTTTCTCAGTTCTCAGATGTTAAGAAACCATTAACTCTGGAATTGACCATTCCCAGGAAAAATAAACTGAGCCTTTCCAAGTCATGAAACTTATTTGAGCATCATCCTGTATACATCTGAAATTCAACACCTTCCACTTTCCTTTATGATGTCCTTGCTTGCTCAAATCAATCAGCACATAAAATTATAAATGAGTTTTTGCATTCCTTATTTTTCTAGTATAGTAAGGCTAAGTGACTATTACAAAGGCTGTACCAATTGTTTGCATGCCAGTGTTTTTAAAAGAGGAGAAGAAGTATGACATATATTCTGAATATGCCTCAGGACTATCAACAGTGATAGCAACGCTGGTGTTTGAAATGCTGCTGCTAACGGGCCCAGTTGTTCCTGTTTCTTGGCAAGATTGCTGTTGATGGAATAGATACCTTTTTAATGTACAGTATGGCTGTACAGCCCTTCAGAGATACCTCCAAGAACACTGGGACACTCACGTAGTATTCATCTGCAATTCTACAGTAGAATAGAATAGAACAGAATATAATTCTTTATTGACCAAGTGTGATTGGACACACAAGGAATTTGTCTTTGGTGCATATGCTCTCAGTATAC
>JANHFT010006496.1:23908-39740 GCA_032467955.1 Pseudoxenodon macrops
GTTTGACAGTGGTGAGGGAATTATTTGTTTAGCAGAGTGATGGCGTTCGGGGAAAAACTGTTCTTGTGTCTAGTAAAGTAAATAGGTGTCCTCCTAAATTTGATGAAAGGGCAACCATATGATCCCAGAAAGATGCAGCTGTTTTAAGGAGTTGCTCTACATACTTCTGCCTTTAAATCTGATTTATTACATAAATGTAGGAAACTGTTGTTTCAAAAAGTAATATTTCACCCCTTGAATGGAATTCTTTCTCCTCTATATAGAGAGATCTATGCATAGGCTGTAACACCAGCATCTGAGATATATGATGATATCTTCCTACTTCTTAAAAATAATATTACTTGTTCCAACTTTACTCTTTAGATTCAAGTTAGGCATTTTTTTAGGATATAGTCTATTCAATGAAGGTTGTTACTAAAAAGGGCAAGGAATCATTTTTACACCAGCAAAATAAAGAAAAAAGGCTATAGATATATCCTTGCAGCATCCTCTGCTTCTGTATTCCTTAAATGAATTATTATTCTCACCTGCCAAAAAGTACAGGTACATTTCAAATAAGCTAAGTGATAAACGTGGCAATAAAAAGGGAGCATTTGATTAATTGATTATGAGACATCAAGTAATTGTTGACCTTTAGCAATCTCATAGATGTCCCTGATGATCTGTCCCTTTTCTGATTCTCAGATTTTCCAGTGGTGTACCCACTGTAACAGGCCATTTATCTTTTGGCTAGTCTTCTTCTTCTATTTCCTTCCACCTTTCCAACTTCAGAGCCTTCTCCATCGAACTTGTTCTTTGGCTAATCTGTCTGAAGTGGGATAGCTAGAAGCGTTTAAATCATATGCTTATTCCAGGTCCAAAAATGTAAACAGTTATAAAGGATTCAGTGCAATTTGGAAGTATTTAATCAGGAAGCACCTCTCTTTGGCAAAATTTCATAAGAGTTCAGTTCTCTATTGTAATGTGTGTGTGTGTGTGTATCAGAATGGGAAGTGCGACTATGTAAAGAGGGCATTGATTGCGCAGTGATGGCTTTTTAAAATCTCCCCAAGGTTGTCTCTGATCTGGAAAAAACTTTTATATCCCTCACTGTTCCTTTTCAAGAACTGTACTTTTCTGACTTTTTGGTTATTTGTTTCCTCACCCATGCCTTTTTTTAAAATAAAAAATTCTGGTTCTAATTTGTGTGTGTGTGTTATTCAAGGAAAGCAAATGCCACCAATAATATAATTTGCAAAGTTTAGTAAAAGCACCAACATTGTCATCAAGGCTTACATTAATCCCTTGAGGATATTTTTCTCTTTCCTTCTTTTTCTCAAGAATAGAATATTGACAGGAGAGAATTTTAGCAGTGATAGAAATGCTTTGTCATTGCATTGCACAATGCACAGCCAACATCACAATGCTTGTTAACTTCATTAACACCATCATTGTCGCATTCAGTAGACTGTCAGTCATACAACATCAAGAGGGTCTGAAATAGTGTCTCAAATTGAATTTGAAAGATGATAGCGAAGCTCAGAAAAATTATGACCACACCATATAATTAGGATTGATCTATAAATTACAATTTTCCAGAAACACGGTTTACTGGGAGCTTGCAGTGGTAAATGTGGGCTAGTATGTCAGCGTTTGTTGTTAATGAGAGGTTTTGTGAATATTGAAAAGGATTTATGAAGCAGACATAATTTGTTTGATGTGGTTGTTACAAAATATGTTCCCTTTCTAAAAGAATTTCTGAAGAAAGCTTGATGCTGGAATTCTTTTTGCTTCAATATTTCCACAAGACATCATTCAGTGATATTTGCTTGGTTCTCCCTAATCTGGGTTTTTGTTGCAACATTTGTATGAACAATAAAACATTCTGCAGCCTAATTTATAACTATTCTGTGTGGAACAGCAGAATTTGCTTTAGGGTTAAGTTTAGAGTTAATGGCTATGATTTCTGTTTGAAACTTCTAAAAAGGTTTGGCAGAAGTTAAACTCTATGTAATATCCAACATTTGTTCATATTAAACATATCTCTTCCAAAGTATTTTTGTGCCCTGAACATCAAACCATCAGTCTTTGGAAAGATAAAATTGAGTTTAAGATCAATAATTATTTTGACTATTGAATAGGTCAAATTAATAGATTAACTATGGTATAATTCCAGTAGTATCAGAAACAGTAGACAAAGATGATGGGTGTTGTTAGAAGCAATATCTTCAGTATATCTGTGACTGTGGGAAACTAAATAAGACATATATCCTATTAGGAGCCTTGTGAGTACATATATACCAAACAGCTAAGAACTGGCGGATGTTTAAATTCTCTTGGGAAGTGATCCCACTCTCACTTGCTGTGGAACAATTGAAGAGCTGCAACAAACCCATATCTTTACCTGATCTTGTTGACTTTTCACTGCCCTGATAGGCAAGTCAAACAACAAAACACAGACCTTGATATCCTATCAGGTACTCTGTCTTTGTCAACAGTTCATTCACTCTTTCTTTTGGTAATTGCTCAATCAAGAATTGATCTACAAGCTAATATCTCATTAGAAAACTGATTAGGCATGAGAAAGCAGAATAAGCTGACTCAAACTAAAAGCCACTGCTACAACTTAATCATGCCAGTGAGGCAGTTCTTCTCCATTGTCCAATGGATTAGAGAGGAAATTGCGGAAAGGTCTCTGAACAATGACAAATCACTGTTGTTTGATTGCCAAGAAAACTGCATGGATGCAGTCACCAGAATGTGTGCTGAGCTCAAAAATGTTTTTACCAAACCACTTGTTAGCGTGTTTGTTTTGCTCTGAGCCAAAGGAGAGGAATACAATAATTACCGAAAATTCACCACAACCGACATTTTCTTACTAATTTATTTTGGCTAGATTTGTTTACACACACAGTTTTATCTTCCAATATAGACTCTTTTTTTTTAATTTCATGCACTTTCCATAATATGAGGCACATCAATTTGATGCTTGTCAAGGATGTGTCATATTTATTTAACTAGATCTCAGTTTTCACCGGATAAAGGCATGTGGAGGAAAGAACCTATAGTGGATTCAGATAGACCCAAGCCAAAATTTGGCTTTGTTTTTGGATTAGCCTGGTGTGCAAACTCAAGCCTTTCACATAAAAAGTTAATTATTATTATTTTTTCTTTGGGTCAGGAATGTGATGTCAGTATCACAAGAGAAGAACACAACTGATGGCTGGTTTCCTCTTTGTTTCTGCTTTTCTCCTCCAGGAAGAAAAGCAGAACATGGGCCAGTTAGAGCCTAAGCTGGGAATTTTGACTTGTGCCAAAATGTGTGGTAAAGAGTGACTTCGTAAACAGCCTGTGGAACCTCTTGTGCAAATAGAGGTTCTTCATGATTTGTTAGTTTTTTTCATATCAAGACACGTGTCGCCCACTTGGAAGGTTGAGAGTTCATTTCTATGTACTGGCGCAAAGAAAAAAAATATCTGCTGTGAACTCCGTGTGGCGTCAGGAAGGGCATCCAGCCAATAAACTCTCAGCTCCATCCAGTCACCTACCCAAAATTAAGGAATTACAGGGTTGTAAAAAGGGACTAATGGGGGGAACTGCATTACTTCATGGTATGTGTTCCTTTTTCTGCAGTTGTATGCTTAAATATCTACTTTGAACGTAGCAGCGATGTCAAATACTGTGAAATGAGGGAGGAATAACATATAAAATAATTCTTTTATATTCTTCTCTCTCTTTCACCATATTCACTCCCTTCTCATTTGAAATGGGCTTTTTCCATTGTTCATATTCATCAATTTCACTTTATTATTTTATCCCATATGCTAATGAAGTAAAATCCTAAGTATATATTTAGGATTTAATTAATTTTTTAATTTGAATAGAAATTAAGATGTTGGCACTTAAGACCTTGTAGTCCAAATAAACAATGCTGTAGAAGGAAACAGAGTCAGGTTTTTGTGGTAGCAGATTTGTAATGGATACCTTTGATTAAGACCATGGCTAGTTAAATTATGTAATTTCAAATGTAATTTCCTCTTTTGTAAGAGATCTATTCTTCTGAATATAATGAAGCAAGCAGTTTGTTTGTTGCTGAACTGTACCATTTCACAAAGCACCACACACACAAACATCCCTATTTGGGATCGGCAATGAGATGGTCCAGCATCTAAGCAAACAATGTAAGAGTCTTGAATTAAAACGAAAACAGAACCTTCACGCATGAAAAGAGAGTTTGGCCCTAGAAGGACTAGTCTTTTACAACAGATTGCTCAAATTCTCTTTGTAGATTCATATCCATATAAAGACATTGGAAACATCCATTCTGCAACTCCAAAGGTAAATGATGTACTTATTTCAGAGGCCAAAGAGTAGCCAAAGATAAATGTTTTCTGATAAGTTTTGGGTGAGCTATCCAATGGTAGTCAAAAGTTTATAAAACAAGAGAGTCCCATCTACCCTATTTTTGTGTTAAATGACCGAAATGTCATCTAAATAACTAAATTGAACTCATATACAGTCTGGAAATTGATTTTGTGACCACATGTGGAATACTGCATCCAGTTTTGTTCACCACAATACCAAAAAAATGTTGAGATTCTAGAAAGAGTACAGAGAAGAGCAACAAAAATGATAAGGAACTGGAGGCCAAAATGTATGAAGACTGATTACAGGAATTGGGTATGTCTAGTCTAATGAAAAGAAGGACCGGGGTGGGTGGGGGTGATAGCACTGTTTAATATTTGAGAGGCTCCTACAAAGATGAGGGTGGCAAGCTATTTTCCAAAGCACCAAAAGGCAAGACAAAGAAACAATGATTGGAAACTAACAAGGAGAGAAGGAACTTAGGACTATGGAGAAATTTCCTAACAGTGAGAGCAATCAATCAATGGAAGAACTTCCCGTCAGATGTTGTAAGTGCTCCATCACTAAATGCTTTCAAAAAGAGACTGGACAACCATTTGTCTGAAATGATATAGGGCAGTGATGGCTAAGCTTTTTGTTGTCATGTGCAAAAAGCGTGTGCGCCGCCACCCATAATGCAATGCTTGCATGACACCCCCACATGTCCCACCCCTTGCACATGTGCACATGGCCCTCCTGTGCTTCCCCTGCCCCCTGCACATGCACACATGATTCCCCCATGCTCCCCACACACATGTGCATGCAACTCACCTGTACCCCGTTTTAGTTCTAGTAGGCCTCCCTGCAGCCTCCTGGGACCAAAAAGTGCCATGGGCACACCACACCTTCCCTCATGACCCCCTGCCCCCCATGCATGTGCATGTGACCCACATACATGCATCTGCACCCGCCGCACATGCACATGCATCTCCTGTATTTGCCCCGTTCCCACGTATGCCAAAAATCAGCTGGCCAGGGGGAGGTACGCGCACATGCGTGGTGCAGGTGAGTTGGGCGATGGCTCGCATGTCCACAGAGAGGGCTCTTCTCCAGCAGGGGATTGGACTAGAAGACCTCCAAGGTCCCTTCCAACTCTGTTATTCTCTGTTCTAATGTTAGAGCCACTAACAAAACGGCTTATCTTTAAAGAAATCTGAAATCTAGGAACCTGTGAGCAAAATTGACTGCTTCCAAATCTTATCATTAATGCATGACTTCTATATATTCTTGTCCATTCTGAAAAATTAAGCAGTTGTATCCATTTTCCCAATAAAAATAAAAGAGTGAACCACAGGATTTTTCACGATTGCACATTTTTCTCTTTTTGAATTCGACCTAGAATATATAGTTTAGATCCTGTACTTTCCGATTCTCATTAAATCCTTTGTTCAAAAGGAGGACTAGGGTGTTCAATGTTACATTTAAAATGCTTCCGAAGAAGAAAAAATATATATTCTGAAATGCACTTGGTGAGACAAAACTGCTGTAGCAAATGGATTTCCCCCCCTTTTTGCTGTATATGCAGAGCCAATCCTTTCTGATTAGCTCTGCATGGAAAACTCAAACCTGCTCTGGTCCTGATTTTGATCAAAGCCTTGAGCCTTTTTGCAGATCCAAGGTAAAGGCCATGATAAAGATCAGCTTTGGGGGGGGGGCAGAGGAGGAGGAAGAGAGACTGAAGGGTTAAATCACATCTCTCTCTCTCCCCCCCCCTCCCACATGGAAGTTCTCCTTGCTGTGCAGGGAAATTTTAATACTTGAAAATGCTCCTAGTTTATTCCACTCTTAATAATGCTTATGTAGTTGGCATTTAATTGTATTAGGGTGATACTGTTTAGATACTGTTTAGAAGTAAAATATCAAGCATGTTTTGTAATAGATGTCAAAATGACCCCTGCAATTCATTTGGAAGGCCTTTCTCATATTTAACTGTTTCATTAAGTTTATTTCCTGGTATCTCTTTCTCAGGGCTTTCTTCAAAATCAAAACCAGTTGTTAGATCTGTTCATCATTGACCTGTTGCCACAAGTGATTGTATATTTTTCTGCCAAATTTTTGCTCTGTTTCTCTGCCAGGGAACCTCTGCTAGCATTTCTAAAACTCCTGTATTAATTTGAGTAATGATTATATTCATATTTATGCTTGAGGTATTGCCAATTATTATTTTTATTTAAAAATATGTTTTAAAACATTGGTATTGAATGAATTTTCAACTTAAATGAAAGTTTAACAACATTACATCAAAGAAAGAATGACATTAATCTTTAGTTTTCTCTTAATTGCAAAGCAGGCAGAATACAAAAGTCAGGTTTATATGTTTACAAACTTTGTTTTCTTTGTCCTATCAAGATAAAACAATAAACAGTTTTGTTTATAAACCCCACAAACATGCATTCTGATTTGTAAAATAATATGCTGAACGCATTCTGAAAGTAGGTGCAGAGCAGGGGTGGGTTCTAACTTACCTCGGCACCGGTTCGCTTCCTTCCTCAAAATATTTTGATCAGTATGCTGTAAGTACAGCCTCTTTTTTTTTTTTTTACTTTAAACAAGCTTGCAAACTATTAGGACCTCTAATCTAAAAAGTACCTTGCAAGACTATGTAGCAGTGTTTCTCAACCTTGGCATCTTTAAAAGTCATGGACTTCTAGTCATGCTGTCTAGTGAATTCTGGGAGTTGAAGTCCATGTCTCTTAAAGTTTCCAAGCTTGAGAAACAATGTTATATAATATATACTTTTTCCCACATTCCACTAACTGGAAGCAGGGGTGAGTTCTGGATATTTTTTCTGCCGGTTCGCTCAAAGTTGTACCGCGTGTACACGCAGCAATCAAAAAATAGCTTTTGCGCATGCACAGAAGCAAAATCCAAGATGGCAGTGCCCACCGAGACACCGAGGGAACTGGCTCCACGACATCATTGCCGAGCTACTAATGGTTTTAAAGAACTGGTTAGAACCAGTAGGAACCCACCTCTGGCTGGAAGATACAGTATGTGAATATAATGACATATTCAGAATTTCATAAAACAAAAGTTTAACACAGTGGAAAGGAAGTAGTTAAGTGTATGTAATAAAGAAGAAATAGTGTCAAAAATGAATGAGTGGATGAATGGATGGACTGAATGTTTATATGTCTACTGATCCTTTATATGCAATTGATATTTTCACATGAAATTAAGTGTGAATGTCAAGTTCTGAAAAAAGTACATTTCATGAACTTGACAGTAAAAATCAGGAGTACAGTTATTCAGCAATCATTTGTTCATAGTCATATAACATAAAAGCACCATTAGCCAGTGGTGACACATCAAATATTAGCAGCTCTATATTATGGGCTAGAGATTAAAGGTTAAGTTCCTGTCTTTCTGTTAATTCTGATTGTTTATTTTGTACTCTGGGAATTTCTTTTCAAGGTTAGAGTATTTCCAGCTTTTCATCATTTGGGCTTTTACCAAAGTTATCAATACTAATTTTCTCTTTCCATGAACCATTATGCATGTGTTTACATATATCTTATACATGGCCAAGGATTTTATTTACACACTTTCTCACACACACATAATTTTGTAACCTGAAGCTGTTATATTTTGAATGTCAGCACCTGCTTGGGTGATTATCATACTTGTCCTCTAAAAATAGTTTCAGGGATGTGCTGAAGAGGCAATAGAGGTAGACAGAATGTATGTAGTAGTAGGAAATTTGATACTCTCCTCTTTCAAATGCCGATTATTCTCACTGCCGGGACTAAGCACTAGATAACAGAGATGGACAAAGTGTTATTATCAAAGTAATTGAAACTGGACCCCTTAACAGTTTTTTGGGGAGTCTGGTTTGCTTTTGGATTTTGTGTGTGTGTGTGAGAGAGAGAGAGAGAGAAAGAGAGAGAGAGAGAGACATGATGATGATGATGATGATAGATAATAGAAAGATAAATATAAGATATAATTTCTTTAATTTCTGTATTTAATTTTTAGATATATATCTAAAATATCTATATCTTACCCATTTAACTTCAGCTCATCTGTTCTTTTCAGATATTTTAATTATTTCATTATTTAAGAAAGTCTGTGATACCTTTCTACACCTGCCCATCTCCAAATTTAAAGATAAATCTGAACCTGAAAGAGCTTCAGGAAAAAAACCTGTATCTCTAGTTCTCTAGTAAATAACTATAATTCTTTTAATTGATAGACATGTGGCTGGCATAATCATAACATGCAATATTGTTCATTACTACATAAAACATTTGCCACACTCCAGAAATGTCTTGCCAAAGATACAAATTGCCCACAGGTTGCTAAAAAGTAATATTGATAGTTTCTTTGAAGACATCTGTCAGCCCCAACCCTGCGCTGGTACCTGGAGCCGCCATTCATGTGGGGATTGCTGTTCTGCTGCCAACACCATCGCTGACGACCCTTCCTGCATGGCTGATCTGCTGGATCGCCAGCACCCATTCACACCGCGGCCGGTGCACGCTGGGCCACCTCCCACTCCAGCTTCCCAGCCGTTCTAGCTGATGTCATAGGTATTTGCTGAAGCTGTTTCCTCACCAGCCACCATAGGATGTAGCGCAGCAGCGCAGAACAGCTGGGGAGCAGCGCAGAACAGCTGGGGAACAGCTGGGGAGGCTTACGACAGATTGGGGAGGGAGAGGGAGGCTACAGATTGATTGGGTGATTGAGTGATTCACGGGGTGGGGCTGTGTGCAGCTTAAATGATGATGGGGAGCACAGAGCAATAGCTCCAACAAAGATTCATTTCTGTAATGCTTTAAGGTGGTCAATTAATGCTGATTTCAGGATAAACAAACTTGGTTACTGCTTTTGTGTGCTGAGTTATTTATTGCCTGTGTGGAACCTGACAACATCAGAATTGTAATGGTTTTAGAATTTAGACATATCTTGTTCAAAATACATTAATCTAGGCATAAAATTCAAAATTTTCCCTGCCGGTTCTGTGGGCGTGGCTTGGTGGGTGTGGCTTGGTGGGCATGGCAGGGGAAGAATACTGCAAAATCTCCATTCCATCCGTACTCCTGAGGGGGAAAGATATTACAAAATCTCCATTTCCACCCCACTCTAGGGCCAGCCAGAGGTGGTATTTGCTGGTTCTCCAAACTACTCAAAATTTCCACTACCGGTTCTCCAGGACCTGTCAGGACCTGCTGAATTGCACCCCTGCATTAATCTTATCCAAATCTTGGCTTTCTGATTGTGAATATATTTTTAAGATGATATTGTTAAGAAAGGAAGAGCTTTAGCTTTGCCCTTATTGCTCCTCTGCCTCTGTGGATGATTTTAAATGCCCTCATAGGGAATCTATCAAAATAGGTGCTTAATCTAACATTTTCAATTTATTTTCAACACGTTCAACGTATTAAAATCTTCATTTTAATTTGTCAGTAGTTCATAATAGTGTAATTCGTTCCTTTCATTTTGAATAGCGTTTCCCTTTTTCCCCAACTCTTGATGGACATCATTTTGCCAAAGTTATGTGTGTGTCAATATCTCCTTCTTTGAGTTCTTATAAGCTCCGGCTTGTGTCATTAGTGATCCTGTCTAGGCACCTTTTCTTTTATGAACCTCTTTTTCAGCTGCTCTTGATTTTTTTCCAAGCTTCAGGAATTTCTCCAAATCCTCTTGTGCTTACATTGCATATCCAAAATATTTGAGTTTTACTTTTATGTTTCCAGTGAAAAATCTGGTTTTTATTTTATCTAGTATTGAATTATTTTCACAGTACAAGGTATTTTCAATACTTTTTTTATTAAGCATCATAATTCAAAGGTAGCATATATGTGCATCAAGAAACATATGGTTATGCTTAAAAAGTGAGATTAACTACTGTAGTTTTAATTCATTCTTCTCACCTAGTGCTAGGATATATTTAATTATTTTAATTATTTGTTCACATCTTCTCTGTTTTGAATTTGCCCACAGCCATCTTCACAAAGAAATATCATCAATGGAAGGGCAGACTAATTGTAGCTTGTCATCATTCTTCTTTCTGATATCCTGCTAGTTGCTTTGCATACAATCTGGCATTCTTCTACTGTCCCCTTGAGGCCATTTTGTTACACATACAGAAAATAAAGATTTATGGTATGCTAGATATGACACTTTAACTGTAGCTCATGTGCATTAATATGGCATGACAGTTTCCTTAAAACTGTTTGTTCAAAAACCAGTTGGTCGTGTATTATTTGTGGGAACTGAGTACCTTACACTATGGGCTTTTGTTTATTTAAATGTTTAGTTCAACTGTTCATTTGTCTTTCAATGTGCTGAATAGCAAACTCAGAGCAAACAGTTAATTATTATGTGATGATAATGAATCAGAAACAAGTATCACATGTAATTATGGAAAAGGCTATATTTGAAGCAGGGGGTAATACCATCTGTTGATCCACCTGTCCTGGACACTTTCAGCCCAATTTCCAACCTTTCCTTTTAGAGGAAAATTCTAGAGACGGCGTTGGAACCTCAATAACAAAGGATCCTAGTCAGAACAGATTATCTGAACTATTTGTAGTCAGGATTCTGGCCTAAGCGATGGATGGCAATGGCAATGGATGGCCTGGTTGATTATCTTTAATGTCACTGGAGGGAGGGGAATGACATCTTCTAACCCACTAGAATTCTCAGCACCTTTCAATATTGTTGGCCATAGGTATCCCCTCTGGATTACCTGTAAGAGTTAGCAATTGGAAGTATGTATGGGGGAAGATCTGTGTAAAAAGTGGAAAGAAAGAAAAGAAGATGACCAACAGTAAGGTGCATGGACTCATTTACTGTGGTGATGAGTACACTTTTGGAAGGCCTGAAAGATGAGGTTAGGGACAGATACTTGACTCAATCAATGTGGGAAGAATGGTAAAAACCTTGATTTTATATATCACCAAGAGATAGGGAACAAATGTATTGCTATACAGTGATACCTTGGTACTCAACTGCTTTGAAACTCATCAAATTTGGTACTCAATGCATTTTGATGGGGAAATTTTTGTCCCAGTATTCATCGTTTGTTTGATACTCAACACGAAAAGCTAGAACTTGTTGATGTTGGTTGCCTTGTGACTCACTAAATTATAACTTATGGGGGGAAATGGTTTGGTACTCATCATTTTTTGTATTCATTGCACCTTCCAGAACCAATTAATGATGAATACCAAGGTACCACTGAATAATGAAAGCAAAAGACTAAACAAGAAAATGAAATAGTTAATTATTCCAGAGTATGTATCACATAACAGAATGTAAATCCTAAATAAAGTACTTTAAAGAGGATAAAGAAAAGAAATAGCAACTTAGGGGGATGAAATAAGGGCATGTATAGAAAGGGAATATTTTGTTCTAAATATTTATAACAAATATCTGTTTCTGAAATTTTTGATTAAATTACAAAGGTTTTCTAATATAGTATCATTTGTGGTTTTATAAATAGTGCAAATATTGTGCATATTTAAATATACATAGAATTACTATGTGACTAAAATAGATTCTTTTTCCTTTCTGCATGGTTTTCATTGCTCTCTGATGGCTGGGCCACCTCCATATTTTCTCAGGTATGTAAAATATTTTATGTATATGTTGTTTGTAAAAAAATTATATAAGTGCCTCTGAAAGCATATAATGAATTGATGTTGAAAATAAAATGAAGTTATTATCACTCAGTTATGATTTCATTGTTTAGGAAATCAATTACTTTCAAGTATTATAGCAGTTACATCATTATTTCCCATAGAATGAGGAAAATGTATGTCAGAATATATTCTGCAAATCTTTGCTGCTAGCAATACAGGTAATCCTCAATTTACAACAGTTCATTTAGTGACTGTTTAAACTTACAAAGGCACTGAAAAAGGTGACTTATGATCATTTTTCACATTTATGACCATTGTAGCATCTCTATGGTCACATGATCAAAATTCAGACACTGGAAATTGACTCATATTTATGGCGGTTGCAGTGTCCCAGTGTCATGTGATCACCTTTTGTGAACCTTCTGATGAACAAAGTCAATGGGGATTCACTTAACAGCTGTGATATTGATTCAATAATTGCAATGATTCACTTAACAAGTGATGAACAAGCAAGAAAGATCATGAACTGGGGCAAAACTCACTTAGCAAATATCTCACTTAGCAACATAAATTTTGGGCTCAATTTTGGTCGTAAGCAAAAGGACTATCTTTACTTTAGACACACTCCTCCTGAAAGAATCTGAGCTGGTCACATGTAAAATCAGAGCAAATCTACTGCATACCTGTAGAATGTTGATAGTATGTGCTTCAGAAAGGAATTAGTGGATAGATTTACTTACTATTGAACATGTAGAGTTTGTCATGTTGTCTTTTATAGCATTTTACAGGGTATAGATTGCCTTTCAAAACAATTATATTTTTCTCATTCCCTCTTTCTAAGTACAGTTCCCACATTTGATCCCCCCCCTACTTTTTCATTTATACCCTTGGTTCAAAACCAAAAGCTGTCCTTTTGGAATAGTTGATCTATCCAGAATATCAATGCTACAGGGACTTCTTAATAATCCCATTGTTTATGTGGCTTCCCGTCAGTTGGCTTGGCAGGCGGGATGTTACGTTGGAAAGGACCCACATTGAGAGAATTCCGTGAAAACCAAACATAAAAACAATACATTAACTCAGGGGTCTCCAATCTTGCTGGCTGGGGAATTCTGGGAGTTGAAGTCCGCCAGACTTAAAGTTGTCAAAGTTGGAGACCCCTGCATTAATTTATTGAGGTTTTCTTTCTAGGAAAGGTGTTGAAAAGTTTTAACATAAAATGTTGTAGTAACTTTGCCAAGGGGCGGGGGAGAGGTGGCAAAAAAAGGCACAAAGGAAACAATTAATAAACTATTAGGAAGGATGATGAGAGCAGTCAGTAGGCAAAGACCTATTTCGGCACTTGGAGACTGTCACCCTTGAGGAGAGGATTAGAAAAAGGACACGTTAAAAAAAAAAGGAAAAGAGAGGATTTAACTGGACAAGGTCAGAATCACACATGACAGAGGATGAGAGGAATCAACAGCAATTACATAACGGCAGCCATACAGAAGCAAGTAATGAATGTTTCTGTTGCATAGCAAAATGGTAACTCAGCAAAAAGGAATGTCCTTTAAAAAAATAAATCAAGCACAATTCAAGATTATTTCACAATATATCACTTGAAATAAATGTTCTTATTCTTTTACATTGATTTGGCCATTTAGTATTTGATCTGATTAGAAGTTCAAATGACACAAAGCACTTTCTAATGTTCCAAATTTGTATCACAGTTTCTGTCAAAAATTAGTATCTTCATTTTAAAAAAAGAAAACCTTAGAGCTTTATATTTTCAGAGGTATAACTCTTTGTTTTATATTCTACTGTTTCCCTTAAAGCTCTCCATATCCAATTTCTGAGTGCAGAGTTGTGTTATAAATTCTTTAATCTTCTTAAACACACACACACACATATATATATATATAGTCAGAACGTAAAATCACTAACAGAAATTTAGAATAAAATTTAAGTCTTTTGCTGCTCAAGGTAGATTTTCAGTCCATTTGAAAACTGTTTCTGAGAAGAATGTCCCATTTTCTGTGCAATTTAATTGTGCTTTTTTGTTTAGGATAACACTCCAAATAGAATTACATTTCATTTTTCCCATAAAAAAGATCTTTGATTTGTATACATCGCATAGGGGGATGAATGCAAAAAACATGGTCTTATATGAAATGGTAGAATTTTAAAAATAGAAGCAAAATATAAATCTAATACATTAGTAATTTTTTAAATATTTATGTATTGCTTGATTCATTTTGCATGATGAAAAATAAATTTGAATGGCATTTACTAATAGTTTTCACTGTCACTGTTGATCATCTAGGTTTGTTAAGTATATGTAGCTTAGTGTTTCTTATCCACAGAGTCCTATGTCCATCCAGATCCTGTCATCTCTTACTATGGAGGGAAATAACCTATAAAAATAACTGACAATAATTAACAATAAGTTTTTATTTGTGTGAATCAATGCTTTTAAGGTGTTAATAATTAACACTTTTTAACTGATTAAAGCATCAGTATGGGTTAGTGATTATGACACTAGAAACTGGGAGACCGTGAGTTCTAGTCTTGCTTTAGTCCCAACCTAAATTGGGCCAGTTACTATCTAGAAAGAGGCAATGGCAAACCACTTCCAAATACTGTACATTGCAGGGACTGGTTCAGGAAATTACCAGGAATAATGACTGTTTTGAAATCATCAAAAAAGAAAACTTACTAGGTACAAATTTAATTTGTTACGAATTTTGTATAAAATGTGTGCTAAAGCTACATCATTTCAGAAGAAATGCATAAAACCTAAAGACATTAGATATTGAATTTTACCATAGGTCAGTAATACTAACACATCCATGAAAACATATAACTAACAAGCAAAATAACTAGTGATCATTAAGGACCATTTATGATTTAAACACCCAATTCACTAAGTCCATTTTGAATCCAGAGAATTAAATATACTAAGGCTACTAGATCTAAACTGCACTAATCTGGTTGATCACCAGATGGGAGAAAAGTATGAAGAGTCTTTGGGATTTAAGTAGTTCTAAAGTATGTTGTTGTATTTTCAAAAGAAGAAGAAAAGTTTGTACATGAGGGTTACAGCCACATTTGTACTCTGTTTTCTAATAACATATTACCAGGGTCAGGTTTACCCATTAGGAGATTCTGCAGATGTGGCAGATCACAAGAGAACCAATAGAAGTTACAGTTGTGTCTTTTACATTGCAAAACACTTCCAAAGAGTTTCTGGAATTATAATTTGCTGTAAATACTGTAGATCCTCAGACAGGGATTCTCACCTCTTTCTTAACATAACATTCTGCAAAATTCCCTGGGGAGAAGCAATTTCTCTAAAGCAGATTAAAAATCTAGCATAGATAAAACTGTTGAAATCTAGCATAGATAAGTGAAATAAACCAAATGGTAGAGACATAAGCCCTTAAAGCTTATTAAACATTTTACCTTATCTTTTACAACCCCTTTCTTTTAAGAACAGTATTGAAAATTGCTTTGGTAGGTATTATGAAAGGTTACATTACATGTGCTTACATTCATCCAGTACGTCAAAGCTGGCTATGATGTTTTGCCTTCCAAAACCTTATTACAAGGATTACTTGAAATAACTATTGTACTATAAGTACTGTACTATACATACAGTATTAGTACATGAGTATTTTTGTAGTTTTAGAAGGTACATTGATCTATGAGAACAGACAAGATCTTAGCAATTTATGCTATTTTTAAATCATAATGACTTACTTAGATTTGCTGAGCAATGGCAGGAACTGTTGAAAAATGACATAGGATTAGGCTAAACCTGGCTCAAAAACAGTAACTGTGAGAGGGACGTTGGAGTCCTAGTGGACAATCACTTAAACATG
>JANHFT010006496.1:40488-64694 GCA_032467955.1 Pseudoxenodon macrops
GAGAGGATAATCTTTTTTTACCTTGGATTAAAGAACTCAAACTAAAGCACTCAACTCACATGTTATATTTTCTGTTGCAAAGAAAGGTACAGGGGAAAAATGTCTTTACAAATATGTTGAAATGTAATTATAGTTATCTTTTCAATGTACTGTGTAATAGCTATATTTTTAATATTGTGTTAAATGCAACACTAATGCAGTTCAAACCTGTAGATACAGCTCAGAACATCTGTCATAAAATAATGACAAAATGTGTACTGGGCAATGAATACTTTGAAGTAATAGGGACCTAAATAATGATCTGGTAGTTCCTAACTATTAAATTATGTAATATGTACTAATATGAAAATATGAAGATATATCTTCATATAAAATATAAATATTACTTTCCTGGAAATTAATGTAGGTTTTCTGTATCATTACACTGATCCTAGTTAAATGTATAGTCAGAAACTAGATATTTTATGTTAATGTAGAATAGATTCTAGTTGTACAAACTAGAGTTATAATTTGGACAGAAGTGTAGCCTGTGATAGAACATTAAAAACATGAAATTGAAACACAGTAATTTTGTTTGCAATGCTTCTTCTGCAAAATACAAATAGAAACTTGAATTTTGAAATATAGATGTGTTATTTATCTCTTATTATTTTCTTCTCTATTTCACATTTAAGTTGATCACATTTAGATCAACTTAATGTGAAATATAGAATAAAACAATAAGAGATAAAATAACACATCTATATTTCAAGTACAAGTTAAAAAATACAGGGCACCATTATTAACTGATTCCACAACAATGAAAATGAGGTAGAAGGAAGGTGGATAGGTACATCATTCTGTTACCTTAAGCAAATGTTACAGTTGAAGAATGTCTTAAGAAACATCTTAGCAATTTTTTTCTAATTTTGCTAATGGCATCATTTTTTGTCTGAACATTTCAGGGTTTTTGTGGTCATCTGTGCAACCACAATCCTTTATCTTGTTTTCAAAATATTTAAATACATTAATAATAGCTAAGTACAATACCATAAAGCATTCAGTAATGTGTTGACCTTTTGGACCTGAAAAGATTTATTTTTTAAAAAAAGGAAGAGGAGAAGGCAACAGTGGCAATGGCAATAACAAAACACTTCTATATTGTTGTCAAGAAAATGCCATAGAGGCAATTAGTAAGAGTCAAGTTTCTTATGGATTCCTTTACCTATCTTGAAGTATAAAATCCTGTCTGAGCCCAGTTCTACAGTAAATGTTTTGAGACCATAAATTATAGAATTTCCAGAGAGCATGGCAGTTCCATTACAGGAAGGATGTCAGATTGTGGAAAATAGTATCCTATGATTTCTCAGGTTCTGAAAAACATTTAGACTAATTAAATATTTTGACAACAAGGTAAAATATTATGGAAACTTGCATGAAGTCTGAAGACAAACGTAAGTGGAAGAATAAATACCAGTATATGGGAGCTGCAGAACATTAGTCTGGGAGCATATGGGCTCTCAGCTGGATTAAAATATTGCTGATTATAGATACAAAGTTTACAATATTATTGTAAACTTGGATTTAGTTCTAATATTAAAAAACTCTCATCAATCATTCTGATCTAAAATATTGTTTGGATTCAAATAGCAGATCCAAAGACAAAGTGGGTCTGCTACACATCCCTTCTGCCATGTGGCTAATACCAGAAGTAAGGCTTTTGCAAGGATGATATCAATATTTATCAACGGTTTGCATTTAGGACAAAGATGGAAAAATAATTTACAACCAATTCTCCAGCCCAGGTCTGGAGCAAAGGAAAGCTGAAGTAAGATTATAAGCACAGTTGCAGTTTCATTTAGTGATTGCTTTGCTTAAAAACCAAATTGTTGGCCCCACTTGTGGTTGTTAAACAAGAATTACCTATAATGGGTTAGTAGTTTGTCTACCATCCTCCCTTTGAAATGCACTTGCGGAGGAAAGAAAAGAGGGAATGAGCCAGGCTTTTATGTTAATTAGAGTGTTCAAGTGTTCAAGTGACAGTCAGGTTCCTCATTTAAATTGCACTTAATCATGAAAATTAATTAGATGACATTGGGCCAGTCACTAGCGGTAGCTGACCCCAACAAAACTTTATGAGAATAAAATAGAGAACAGAAGAGTGCATATCCATCTGCACTGACCAAAAGGAAGGTTGTATGTAAATATAATAAATTAATACATTTTTAAGAGGCAGTCAAGAGAGGACATGTGAAGACATTTTATAACACCATAGAGAAAGATATTTTTATCTCTTTTTAATAATATGTACTTAAAGTAATCAATCAGAAGTAGATTAAAACAGATAATAATGAAGTATTGTTTTGAGGAATGCATAATAAAACAAAAGCAAATTACTAATTGGCTTTAAAATAGATTGGGCGAAAAATATTACATATGCCATTATTAGTATCACCAGTTATTAGTGGACACTTTCACTGATCTAGTACAACCACTATTATGCATCTTAATTGAATACATTTTGCATCTTACTAATATCTTCTGAACTGGAAAGTAAATGACATTGAATCTTTAATATTAAAACATTTATATATTCAAGTAGTTTAAACAAAAACTTTAAAAACGCTTCATTTGGAATCTAGAAGTTGGGAGTTAATTCTAGTCTAACGGTTTTCTCCAAATAGAAGGGTTTGTTCAAAGGAAGTTTATATTTGTTTTAATTATAAGTATTTATTTTTGTTCCACCCCCCATAACTTACAAATAGAAGAATAAAGGGCATGGAGGCCATTAAAGAAATGTAAAAAGTTTGAAATGGGTTGATCGGGGCAGGGAGGTGAGGCACTAGCTCTCCTGCTACCCTGCTGCTATGACATGGTGACATCTATCAGTCTAACAAAGAAGCTAGCAGAAAAGTAAACAATTCCAGCATACAAGAACATCTGGCTCTCATAAATTAATTGGCCATTTACACAGCAAGGGCTGTTTGCATGCAGAAGCGGGCTTTCCTGCACATGTTGTCATAAGCTTTTGATTCTCCAGGTTCATCCATGAAATTTTTTGGCTTGTTCTAGTCAGTTGGTTTTAATTTATTTTTCTTTGTCAGTCATGAAATGAAGAGCAAACAGGCAACCATGAATCACATCTTATTCTACTCTTGTCTTTTTGATCTTTGGGGACAGGAAAGTCATGGACACTAGAAGAGGTGAAGGTTAGGAGTGAACTATTGAGGCTTTCCTTTCAAAAAATGCAAACCCAACATCTCCCCCCATTCCTAGAGGATTCATTTCCCAGTCAGCAGTCTTAATGACTACAATAAATTGATATACCGTATGTTGCTATTACATGAAATTAAAAGAACATTACTATGATACAATAAAGTCAAGGTTAATATGGATTTTAAAAATAATTATGTTACGTATTTCACACTGAGAATATAGAATAGATACAAACTCAGGTTGTTCCCTAAAACTTTTTCGGGACTCTTAGCACACGAAACATTTTATAGACCAGAAATGATAGACAAACACCTAATGGCTAAGTGATTATGATTTTTTTCATGGGAATGTAGAATAAAATCAAAAGAAGAACTGGGCACAGAGAAATGTACTTGTCAATGGTTCTCTTATTTACAGTTATTAGATTTAAACTAGACAAAAGTATTTATGGTTTTGAACATTGTGAGATTGAGTCTGAAACTGAATTGTGTACAAATGATGAACATGTAATTGTTAAAATGTATAATTTTATTGAAATTTAAAACACAAAAACAAGTGAACAAGTGGGCTAAAACTTCTGGCCATAATATATGGAACAATGGAACAATGGAAAATATATGGCAGAGGGAAAATATATACTGTGTTATAATCTTAAAGAACATTTTATAAAATGTTGGTACATGTCACCAGAGAAATTGTCTAGAATTTATAAAAGCAATTCAAATTTATGAACAACAAGAAGGGACATTTTATCTATTTGGTGTAAATAGCTAGAAAATTCTGGATTCAAATACGTACATTTGTTCAAAGGATTTTACAGATTAATAAACAATTGAGATCGAAGGTTTTTATTTTGGAATGCCATGGACAAACCGTTGGAAAAAAGTTATGGAACTTTGTTTTTGTACATGATAACTGCAGCAAGATTATTACATACACAAAGATGGAAAGATTCAGCATTACTCATAATGAAAGAATGGTTGGTGCAGATGATGGAACTTGCTGAGATGGCTAAATTGATTTCTTTAATCAGAGAAAAGACAATATTTACATTTATTGCTGACTGGAAACTCCTTATAGACTTTTTGCATGAAATAGACAATATAACTTATGATTTATGGTTTTGATAATTAAACAGGATAGATTATAGAAATAAAAATGTTAGTTTGTAAGTATAAAATAAAAGGTAAATTTATAATTGTACTTAACTGGTGTAAACAAAATCAGTTACTTAGAATGGGGGCAAGATAGAAACAATATTCAGGCACTTGAAAAAGTACTTATTACAAATGCAGTATACACCAAATAAGGCAAATAATAATACAACAATATAAAAGTCTGAAATAAAGAGCATTTTATTTTGATTGTTTTCGCCTGTTTTGTTTGGAATTCAAGTAGCTGTAATCCAATATACATGTATTTGAATGGTTCATATGAGTGTATATGCACACAGTATTTTTACCTTTTACTCCTTTAATGGTAGCAGTAAATTTAATTTTTCCTAGAATGCTAAGTGGATCTTATTTTCTATTTGAATAGACAGTTTGTGATCATAGGGATTCCTTAACTGATAAATGTTGAATAGATAGTGAAGAGGTCTCTGGACAGATGGTTTGTTTTAACATTCATTCAGTGGCCATACCAGCTTTTATTTTTGGTCTTTAGAAAAGCAGCTTTTAAATAGATGTGAGCGTTCATGTGATTTGAAATGTATTAGTGGCTGAGAATAATGTTGGAGAAACGACAAAATAATTTTTAAATAACTGCTGCTGTCCTTAGTTTGTCTTCTGATTTTGCATAAATAAATAGGAGACCATGTATCTAGGCAAAGCTATAAAATTAGCCCCATCAATAATAGTCGTGACTTATTAAATATACATTATATAAAAAAGAGGCAGCCTTGAAGGAGTTAAAAAAATAAATATTTTATTAAATAAATAAAATAATATTTTAGCTAAAAACTAATTTTCAGAAGCTACTTGAATAATCAATTTAATTTACCCAAAGGACACCAACTTCAATGTGTCTTGTAAAAAAAAACCCCATCTTTGGTCCTTAGATTATTTTACTTAAAAAAGGAAAGATGTAAGGAAAAGTCTTAATTTTTTTTAAAGTAGAAAATTCAGGTTTTTTAGTTGAATAAATAGGTTATATGTATTCAATTATACTGATTTACTGAATGTAAACATCTAAGTAAATCCTGTCACTTTTAAATGAATGCGGTGCCTAAGCAAAGAAGCTAGTTAGTCTTCTTGAATGAGTGTTAAATACTCAGAGACCACTTCTCTGAATTCCAAAATAACAGCATCAGACTTTATAGTCTGGGAATATGCCAGTGTCAAGAATATTTTCTTGTACCAAACAACTAGCCCTGTCATTTACTGTTCGTACCCATGGAGTCTGTAGTTCGAATGGCAGAGGAGATGGAATGGATAGTAGTTTTCTTCCCCCATTACACATAAACTACAAATGCTTTTGGCTTATACTTGTAAGGACTAACTCATCATCTTTTCAGAAGGGCTGCTGTCCATAGCACCTTATTGGTTCCTAATTTCATCCTGCTTATGACTCCAACCCTATTTTCCTCACTCAGTCTCTTCCATTTTGTAGTCCATATTTCTAATGTGCACTGCAGGGACCCCTTTCAGTTCAGGTTCTGGGCAGGACATTCCATTAAGCCAGTAGTGAAATCCCATTTTTTTTACTACCAGTTCTTTGTGTATGGCTTGGTGGACATGGCAAGGGAAGGATACTGCAAAATCCCCTTTCCCTCCCGACTCCTATAGGAAGGAAATTACAAAATCTCCATTCCCACCCCACTCTGGGGTCAGCCAGAGGTGGTATTTGCCAGTTCTCCAAATTACTCAAAGTTTCTTCTACTGGTTCTCCAGAACCTGTCAGAACCTGCTGGATTTCACCTCTGCATTAAGCTGAACTATTTACCTCAGATGTGAATGGCCAGGGTACAGTATTCGTCATTTGTTATTGGTGTTGCAAAATCTGCCCTTGGACCATTAAATCCTTTGGTTTCGGCCAAAAATCCCGGTCATTAGTAACTTTGCCTTTCCTGGTTTTCCTCTTTGTGAATAACTTCCGTTTTCTTTCTTCGTTGGCAACTCCATATGATGGACCTGGCCCCTCATAGTAGTTACTCACCAGAGTTGGTCAAAGGATTTCCAAATTCAGTTTCCAAGATAGATCAATCGCTAGAGCTGTTCACTGACTTGTGTTTCAGTTCTTGATCTTAAAGGTTCCAGTGAATAATAGGTTGTCCTTGCAATCATTTGTAGTAATTACAAAATCCTATAATTTCCTTCTGATGAATCTACTGCTTTCTGATAATGCATGCAGTGGAGCTCCTGGTGCAAGCTTTGATCATATTATGCATGTACTGTTGTAACAGTCTATTAGGTATTAACATTCTCTAAATTCCTATTCTTAGGTATGGAACTCAGTTCTCTTCACTGGCTTCTGTCAATCTTGACACTTCAATCAGGGTCTTCTGTTGGGATACTCCATATCATTTTTCTTATCTCATTTCTTGATATATATTTTTGTGGAGGAGTTGATTCATGGAACCTCATGGTGACTTTTGACTGTGGCTCCTTGCTTTCAGGGCAGAGTGGATGTTATACGGTATTAGGTAATTGGTTCCTTAGATTTCTTCAAATTAAACCTTATTTCAGTCTTGATAAAAAGAAAGAAATTGACCATAGCCTAATTGTAAAATAGCATTCTTTGCCTGACAAATAATTATAGGTTTTAATTGTCTTGTAGGTTTTCATTCCCTTTAATTATTTTATTTTATTGGCAGTTTTGACAGGCTATGGGACAATACTTTTAATTAATTTTGTGGTTTGTTGACTGTAAATTGGTTGGTTTTAGTTAGTTGTTATACTTTTGTAATTTTATTGGAGATGAAGATGGATGATGGTGATGACAGGCCAGTGTGCTGGATATCTCCTGCTGCAACACATAGCATGCCATTTGAACAGAAGCTGAATCAGAACACAAGTTCATATTGGCCATTCCCTAGCTTTGATTATCTCAAATGCAGCTTATTCTGATTTGAAGTCAAGTGAAGCATATTGTTTGTGCCACCTGCATGTATGTATTTGTAAACCTCTGGAACTTACTTTCTGAAGATAATTTTTGAAAGCTCGGAAGGAGGGATATTAATTTAATGAAAAAATATTAAGTCAAATCTTATATATAATTTGGAACACTGATTATTTTTTTGAATGTTCCAGCGTTTCATTTCTAAACACTATTTGTTTCATTGCACTGAAATGGTCCTGCCATTAAGCATGCCAATGCAATTTCAAACTTATGAAGTCTCTTCAAAACATTAGAGAAGAATGAATAAATAAAAACACCACATATGTTAGGCATTTGCACTGCATCATTCAACAACTAAAAATTAAAAGTTATATTAAAACCTAGAAAAATATAAAATGCTTCACTTGGCACTGAAACTATGCTAGAGTGGGTGCTAATCAAGCCATGGGAATCCCATACATGGAATGGCACTACCAAAAAACCCTGTCCCTCTTGCAGAGGCCATCTCACCTTCTTTGCTGAGAGAATCTGTAAGAGAGATTATTTAACTATATGGGCTCAGACACTCTTTCAGGTAACCTGGTCTTAAGGCACTTAGGGTTTTAAAGACTAGAGTAGACTAGACTACACAAGACTACACTACACTACATCACAGCACACCACACTACACTATACTACACTACACTCACAGGTGGGTTCCTAATGGTTCGGTACAGTTCTACTGAACCGTTAGTAACTTATCGGCCCGATTTGGTAGAACTGTTAGCGACCTGGGCCTGCCATGCCCCCGAGCCATCTTGGATTTTGCTTCTCTGCATGCGCATGTGCACGTGCGTGGCCACAGCATGCCCCTGAGCAAACCGGCAGTATGAAGATTTAGAACCCATCTCTGACTACACTACACTACACTACACTACACTACACTACACTACATTATACTACACTACACTACACTACACTACACTACATTATACTACACTACACTACACTACACTACACTACACTACACTACACTACACTACACTACACTACACTACACACACTTTGAATTAGATCCAGAAATAGATTGGCAGCCAATGTATATCGGGAAGAATGATATGTTTGTATTGGCTAGATTCTATTTTAAACTACCTGAAATATTTTCAAAGTATATCTTCCAACATCAGCCATACTAGGTAGATCAAATCAGAAAGCAGCTTCATAAGAAAACTAGAACCTTTATTGAGATTGTCTATTATAACAGAATCTTGCAAAGCTGATTGTGCTGTACCTAATTCCTTCTTATAATCTAATATAAGACTGAAATAACTGGGTTTCTGTTTACCATCTAGAGCAAGGATCCCTATCCCAATCCAGTCCATGGCTTGTTAGGAACCAGGTCACGTGAAGCTTCATCTGTGCATGCACGAGATCTAGGTTGCACACAAAACTATTCCCTTCTCCAACTTGTCCCTGGCACCAGTTTGGGGGCCATTGATCTAGAGAAAATGAAACCAGAACCCTATAAGTTTAATTATTATGCACATTCCATATTACTCAAAATCCTTTTCAAATACTTACCATCTTGGAATCTTCCAAGTTATACGAACTGGTTGAAGAACTGCAGGAAATAAGAAAACAGCATTGTATAACTAGCTGACCAGTGCCTGAAGGCTTTATACACCTGGATGAAGAGGAAGTGGCTGAAGCTCAACCGTATCAAGATGAAGTGTCTGGATTTTGGCTCCCTTGGTTTAGTGACATTTTATCTTTGAATATCAATGGAGTAGCAGTTCCCCAGATAGAGCTAGTTTGCATTTAGGGAGTCTTCCTGGACTTGCAACTGCTACTCAAGAGGCTGGTGGCAGCCACAGCTACGGGACTCTTTGCACAGCTACATCTTGTGCACCAATTGTGCCCATTCCTGGACCAGGAGGCCTTGTTCATGATAATTTATGCCTTGGCTCTTCTTGGTTGGGCTGTTGCAATGTGCTGTATATGGAGCTGCCCTTGAAGACCACCCAGGAGATACAACTGGATCAAAATGCAGCAGCTTTTGTTGGCCTCTCTCAGTGTGCACATGTTACACCTTTGCTATGCAAGCTGCACTCGCTCCCAGTTCCTTTCCTGGTACAATTCAAGATACTGATTATCACCTTTAAAGTCCTACATGGCACAAGGCCAGGTGATCTGCAAGATCACTTTTCCTTGAGGCTATCTGCTTGTTCCACTAGATTGGACAGAGTGTGCACACTCCACATTCCTTTCCTTAAATGTTGCCAGGTAATCAGCTCTAGGAAGTTTGCCCTTTCTGCAGCAGCCCCTACCCTGTGGAACACTTTTCACATGAGATCCAGCCACCCACTTAGCCTTTAATAAAATGTGAAGAGCTGGCGTTTCCCTCAGGCACTGGAAGAGTGAGGTTAGAACCCAGTTATTGAAGTGTTGAATGTGTACAGTTTTGAAGATCTTTTTCTCTTTCTTTTCTTTTTGTCTGGTATTTGTGTTTTTATTACTGTTGTCAGTTGCCCAGAGTTGCATACTACAAAATGAGCAGAAATAAAATAAAGTAAAATTAAATTAAATATAAATATAATTGATCTAAAATTACTTCTGTGGCTTTTTGAAAACACAGCTACTTATTTATTTGCATTTATGGTATTTGCATTTTAAATGCTCTTTTTACAGACAGGAGTTTGTATTGGTCGTTTAAATTAATGATCGTAGAATTAGCTCTGTCTAATTTACCGTATGCCCTACTTTTGGAGGCTTACTGTAAATCGGGTTAGCAAATCTATACATATTTGTTTTAGAGTAGATCGTGTATCTAATAAATTACAGCCTGGTAGTTGTGTTTAATTATCTGCTATTACTATATGGCAAAATCTGAAGTCAGCTTTATTTCTTTTTTTTAAAAGACAAAACCATTTTATGCATAACTTTAAAGTTATAGGAATTTAAAAGCATCGTGGGAGTTTAGAAACAAGTCAATATCACTGTCATCCGCATGGTACTGAATCCAAAACAATCTCCTTTAAAAAGTGATTATGTTTTTTTTTTTTTACTAAAACAGTCAGAAATTTTTCATTCTTGACGTTAAATCAATTTTAAATTCCAATCTTGGATGCATTTCTGGAATATGGCTTATGCTGAGTAGAAAAAATATCTCCTGCCAGCCAGCCAGGCAATAAATATATGTTAATTATTTGCACACAGTAACTATATCTTGCAATGGTACTATATACTTTGCACACAAACTATGCTCTCTTTCATTTTTAAGACAATGGCTTACTTCCTATGTCTACTCTGAATATCATCTAGAAAGTGCAGCCTTTTTTGTATTCATTTTTGAGGGGGGTTGATGCTGCTCCTACAAGAGAATAACATTTGTCATTGTAATTTTAACTGTAATTAAAGCAATTCTGTCCCCAAAAGTACTGCAGTACTTCATCTTTAGAATATGTAAGCCATCTGAAGTTGAGTGAAGGATTTAGAGCATGCCTCTGAAAGTCCCCCTTCTCCCACAAGGAACCGATTGGGTGACAGGCTTGAGCAGGGAAATATCCTCCATGCTCCATGCTCTAGACTTTGCATGGTCTACTTCTGTGAGAACATATAATCCTTATTTTCATTCCTGGGATTTTTATAAATTTAAAAGTTAAAAGTGCCAAGGGGTATAAAAGGGAAGACATCTCCTTTTGTTCATTTTCTTACGTTTTCTGCCAAATTAATCTGCCAGTTGTTTTGAAAACCCTGTTTCCATAACTAAGACAAGTTTTAAGTGCAGATGACCCACAAAAGCACAACAACAAAAACAACATAGCATCTAATCCATTCCATAACCTAGTTTTGTTCTATTTTGTACTTGGACAGTTAGAATTATATACAATGCATGTGCTTGTCCATTCAAGGTTAGTAGTTTGTGTGGGCTGATGCCGTAAAATGCTAACAAAAATATTTGGCACCTCCTCTAAGCAAATAAGTGATAACACAAAATATGTTAATGTGAAAAACATTTCTGCAACATCAGAGGTTTAAAAAACATGCTTGATTAATTAAATCCAAGAATATAAGCGTGCTACTTGGCAGTCTAATGCCCTGTAGTATCAAGTGTAGCCTTATCTCTCACGAATTCCAGCTTTACTTCAATGAATAACAGCAATAAAATACACAGAGGTTGGTGATTAGGCAGGGCGCAGATAGTTATAGTGCCACGAAAGTACCAACCAAATCCAACCCTATTTAACTTTTTTAAAAGCAGTCAAAGTTAGTTATGTGATGCTGTGTCATAGTTGGTGCAACATAGTTAATAATGTGTGAATTCCAAGCAGTTTCATTTATTTAATCAATCATAGCTTAGTGCTTTGTGTAACTAAGCATATTCTACGATAGTATAAAATTAACTCCTTAACATTTGAAATGTCAAATTTTGGTACCTACCAAACTGATCTCAAAATTGTTTCTGGCATATTATTTTATTTCATTGCTTTATATCATACTTAGTCATGGCAGAATATTTTGTTTTTCATATCTTCTTTGTTTGTTGTTCCATACAAAGAAAGTAGAGGACAGGAAGGCCTGGAGGAATGTTGTCCATGGGGTCACAATGGGTCGAACACAACTTCACAACTAACAACAACAACTTTTTAATAATAACTCTAGGTTTTTTTAAATGTAGTCAAGTTTTTGCCATTTTATTAGACTTAATCTTTTCCTCACCAGTAGCAGTTTTTATCTGCATTATTCCTATTTTTAAGAAGAACTGATGAAAACGTAAAAGCTATTTCCAGTCAATAAAAATAATAAATGCAGAACAAAATGAAATACAGTGCATTTTTATAGTCAAACTTTGATCTTTTCATCCCTGCACTGTGGTCAGTGATGAATATGTTTAATGGTTATTTTATTGGACTGTACTACCAGGGGAATTACATTGTACACAACCTTTTAAAATGATAATTGTATTTTGATTCAATCCAATTTGACACTAACATTTTCAGAGGCTAAACCTCTGAGCAAAAATGACATCCCAAAGTAGTGTGATGAAATAAACATGTAAATATGTGTATATTGTGCATATGTGTTAACAGTAAAATCTACTGTATGTTTTTTTTCCTGCTCTTAGATTTCTGATAGTGAGGTAATTTTCTCTTTACAGATCTGTTTCTTTCTGTAATTTCAAATGTGTTTCCCACCGTAACCAACTTTTTCTTTTTAAGAACTGGGAAAATATTTTGTAAGATTTCTAATGACCATACTTAATCCATTTGGTTCAGCTCGTAACTGTAAAAACAAAACAAAACAAAAAAAAGCAAATTGCTGATTTAAATTTCACATTGGGTTTATAAAATGGTCTTCGGTGTGAAACTCATGGCACAAATGGGCATAAGGAAAAATTACTGCATTACAGCCGAGAGGCAAAACAACAAACAAAAAAACGGGAAAAAGAGAAGATGTGAATTTAAAACACTCTGTTCCTTTTTGGCATCAGATAAAACTATGTCCTTGATGAGCAGGCATTGTCTCAGAACCACCCAGGGTGAAATCTGGTACTTATTGCTTGTGCACTCACAACCAGAACTGTTTGCAGAGGTCTCAGGGAAAAAAAAACGTATTTATCTAATGTTCTAGGAAAAGAAACAGGGTGCATCTAAACAGCAGTGCAAATTAAATACACTCACTACAATGGGAAATAATAAACTTTGGAAGCTATCTTTTCCTTTTTGAATTTTCTGAGCTTTGCTAGAGGATGTTTGCATAACTGGAAGATGGTCTCGCATGGTGTCCCAGGTCTAGTTGTTCTCTTTTCAACTGGGAGTTTATTGTTGTGTTCAAAATCAGTTTTCAGTGGTACATATAAGGAGCAGTATTGCAAAATGTATTTATTTGCAATGGAATGATACTGGGGTTTGGGTTTCTTTAGTTTCAGTAGAATGACACTTCGAGAATAGTCACAGGCAAGAAACTATCATCCTTCTCAAAGAGAATTTGGGTGGCATATAAGTTTAATAAATTTTGTAAAACAATCATAAAATTGAATCTCAGTCACATGGTCCCTCAACTTATGACCGCAATGACTTAAAAATGAAAGTCTGGGTTCCATTGTGGTTGTAAAAGTCAAGGATTACCTACTGTATATGATTAAGTACACTTTTGCTGTTGTAAACTTCTCAAAGATGCCAGTGTTACTCATAGAAATTGATATATATGACACAAAATCCTGTCCCTGTTCATTGAATTAATTGCAGATGATTTGGATTATTTTATCCACTTTTGTATATCTTACAAATAATACATGGGTTAAATGCATCTCAATATGCTGGATCAGAGAATATTTTAAAGATAAAAGTTATAAAATGCAAAGTTAAATAATTAATGTGCTTCTGGGTGTACAATTTTTTCCCCTCATGCATTAGCCACACTAGCTTCTGGTTTGTTTCTGGGTCTAATTCTGTGATCTTAAATCTTAAATCTTTCAAATAGAGAAGAGAGAAACTGTGGCTCTCCAGATGTTTTTGAACTAATGCTTTCAGGAACATAACCAGCAGTGGAATCTATAGGTCAGCAACATTTGAAGGTTCACTGGCTGACAATCCTTGCTTTTAAAATGCTAAATATTTGGGGGCCAGGAGATATGAGAGGCCACTGTCTCCCAGATGTACTTTCTCGTGGATTCTAGCAATCATTTGATGCTTTTTGTCATATCCCTCCTTAAAAGAAGCACATAGTAGATAGGTTCTTTCCCCCAACCCTTTACTTCCTCAAAGAAGTTAGATTGGCCCAATTTCTGATTATTCTTTCAAAATGTGAAGTAAAAATGCAAATGATTTCACACATTTAATCTCTCTCTCTCTCAAATCCCCCAAAGCTCTCAAAGTTTTCAGAGCCACAGTTAAAAGTCCTTTACATTACTAATGTAATGAAGCTGATCTTCTTTGAAGATGACACTGCAGTATTGCATTCCTTAAGTAAACACTTTAATACATTCCATATTAAGGTTTGTTGTTTTGCTCTCATACATTCGTCCTCTCTCATATTTCAAATATTTGTGTATTGCATTGTGTTATGTGTCCAAAACCACATGGAAGAATCAGTATTGACTCTAAGGAGATGGGAGAGATGTTTCGCTATTATAAGGAAAGCTGTAGAAAAGAACAATTCACACGGGATATTCATGTTTTTACGCATGCTCAGATACAAAAACAACAAAAAGCATATTAATTTCAGAGGGCAATTAATTTGCTCTTAATAAAATTATTAGTGATCATCGTTCATTACTTTTCATTGTCAATTAGACTTATGGAATTTAAAAAATAAAATAAAAAAATAGCTAGTAATTTGCCTTCAGTGCAAATGAAGATTTGTTATGACTTTTCTAAGTCAACAAACTCTTTCTAGCAACTCACTATAATAAATCCATTGGCAGAAAGACATTCAGTATTGTCTTAGTACTAAATACTAACTTGACTGAAATATGGATTTTAAAGGACAAAGAAAGGAGAGAGGTTCCCATGTTATGCACACTGCCTAAAAACAGTATCTGTTTTTAACATTTATAGTGTGACCAAGGAATCACCTTCATATACATGTTATGACAATAACATGTCTAGTTGCCTGCATGTTATTTTCCAGACACTTGACTTTAAAACACTTTACTTCTGTGAATTAAGAAAAGGTTTTCTAATTTTTTAATTATGAGTTATATCCTGCTTATTGTAACTCAACTATTTAGAATGTATTATTACTGTGGATTTAACAGTAAAAATCCATGCTGAAAAGAAATAAAAAACAAATACCTTATAACTGCAAATCTGGAAATAATATATAAAGACTTTAAGATTTGTTAAGCAAACAACTGATATTTATCAGTAGAATTTTACTATATCTTTGTATGTTAGGGCATTGTTTGTTATTTAAAACACATAGTTAAACACACTTCCAGTTTAGATGGCTTTAAAGGGCAATTAGACATGGAAGCTAGACCTGTCATCTGTCATCAACTATGGCAGCTAAATGAAACCTCATGTTTTGAGGCATCTGAATTCCAGGTGTAGTTTTGGGGAGGGGGAGTTAGGAACAGCCATGGAAGAGGGGGAGTTGATAATCAGGCCTTTTTAATTGACTTGTAAAGATCTGATTATTGTGCAAAATCAGGGATAGGCTTCTTTGAGCTTTTACTCTATTCCAGATAAGACGTACAGTATCTTTCAGTTCTCCAATAGGGATTTAATTACATGCTTTTCCAATTTTCTGATTAAACACATTTGTTTTACAAAGAGAAGTTGGAAATTTAATCCAGGAGAGTTTTTTAATAGGAATTAATGAAGTTGGAGAAGTTTTTAAAAACAAATTAATAATTGAAATCAGAAACCATCAAAAATCAGCATGATTTTCTTGACTATTTCTTCCAAGGTCCACATGCTTTTCTAATTTTTTGAATTGGCAAACCATTTT
Organism: Pseudoxenodon macrops; assembly: GCA_032467955.1. NCBI lineage: Eukaryota > Metazoa > Chordata > Lepidosauria > Squamata > Pseudoxenodontidae > Pseudoxenodon > Pseudoxenodon macrops. Next base: position 56,176 of record JANHFT010006496.1, read on the forward strand.
TTTTTTTTTGACAGACAATAATTCATTGAATGTCTGTTCGGCTAGGCATCTGGGAATCTTCTTTTATTCCACAGTGCCGTGTTCCTGTGACAGCTCTAGCAAATGTGTAGTTAATATGTGTGTTTCAATTCAGCTGCACCTGTACAAATGGATTAAAATTACCAATCTACACTACATCCAGCACTTGAGAATTATTCTCCCAGGTGAATACCATTAATATGGGATGATCAGTTAAAGTTAATTGATTAAAAGAACTGATACTCAGTGATTTCTAACCTTTACTGTAAATCAGAAAATGTGTCTGCTTACAGATGTATTTTTCCAACAGCAATAAAACCAGAATTCTCTTACCTACATTGTACATGTTTATGAATGTGTTATAGTTAATCCTGTAATTGCTTGAAATATGGTAGCACTGAAACACTTGTAAGTAAGTAAGTAATTGCCTTACCTCTACCTTTATATTATCTTTGTTTGTTTTTGTTATATCTCACAAAATATTTGGTATAGATTTGTACTTTTATGGAAGTACAAATTTTAATTAATTTAATAAGTTAAATTTTCCTGTTGCTTTGCCTACAATGGATTATGATGCATCACGACCTTCCTCAATAGCAATAGCACTTAGACTTACATACCACTTTACAATGCTTTGCAGCCCTCTCTAAGCCATTTACAGAGTCAGCATATTGCCCCCAACAATCTTGATCCTCATTTTACTGACCTTGGAAGGCTGGAAAAGGGTCAACTTTGAGCTGGTGAGAATCAAACCTCTGGCAGTTGGCAGAATTAGTATGCAATATTGCAATCTAACCTCTGAGCCACTGATCTGCTTGTTCAGATGGCATAATAGATCGAATAGAATTCTTTATTGGCCAATTGTCCTAATTGGACACACAAGGAATTTGTCTTTGGTGCCTATGCTCTCAGTGTACATAAAAGGAGAAAAAAATACATTCATCAAGATACAACACTTAGTGATAGTCATAGGTTACTAATAAGCAGTCAAATCATACTAGGAAACAAACAGAACAATATAAATCATAAAATACAAGCAACATGGTTATAGTCATAAGTGGGAGGAGATAGGTAATAGGAAGGATGAGAAGAAGAATAGTAATACAGTCTTAGTAAATAGTTTGACAGTGTTGTGGGAATTAGTTGTTTAGCAGAGTGATGGCATTCAGGGGGAAACTGTCCTTGTGTCTAGTTGTTCTGGTGTGCAGTGCCCCGTAGCATCGTTCTGAGGGTAGAAGTTAAAGCAATTTATGTCCAGGATGTGAGCAATCTGTAGATATTTTCACAGTCCTTTTTTTTTTACTCATGCAGCATACAGGTCCTTCAATGGAAGGCAGGTTGGTAGCAATTGTTTTTTCTGCGTCAAGTTGAATAACCTGAGGCTCTCAAGACACAGCTGAATTATACTTCCCAAATACATTCACCGAATGATCAAAAAGATAAGACCTAGGGCTGCATGACTATCAAATTGAAATATTACAATTCTACCATAAAAGGTTAGTTGCTTTCTGCAGGTTAATATCAAAATAGTTAATATCACTAGCCATTTACTGGCAAAATGAGGAGGGCACCAAAATTAATTCAATTCTGTTCCAAAATGCTTCAAATGGTAGTCGCAGTTGATGATTTTAGTTTTCGAGAGTCCTCTCTGGGAATTCAAGAGGGTGGTATTTAGAGCCCATGTCTTATTTCTTTCATTCCACATTGTATCTCCCAGTGCCATTGATCACTTGCTGTTACAACAAAAGATTAGCAAGCTGTTGCAAACTGCATTCCTACCAGGTGCTGCTATAAATTATCATACTAGCAAGCAAACTCACTGTGTTAGCCATATGTTTATGGAAACAGCAAGAGGAGGAGAAGTGTACAGAACTGGCAGTAGGTGATGGATGTGAAATTTGGAGATGCATCATTTTCTTTTCCAACCAAAAAATGTAGAACCTGGTGAGAACTTTTGTTCTCAGCGTACATTATATTTCTATATGGGGAAATCTACCACCACCCCACCATGTATTCTCTGTGCTGCATTTTACAAAGTAATTAGGCACAGACTAGCAGAATAACAGAATAATAAGAGTTGGAGGGGACCTTGGAGGACATTAGCCCAACCCCTTGCTCAAGCAGGAGACCTTGTACCACTTCAGACAAATGGCTGTCCAGTCTCTTTTTAAAAGCTTCCAGTGAGAGAGCAGCTTATTAGTATATAGTACAGGTAGTCCTTCACATATGACTACAATTGAGCCCAAATTTTAAGTTGCTAAGTAAGAGAGTTTTAAGTTAATTTTGTCCCATTTTACGACCTTGCTTGCCACCATTGTTAAGTGAATCACTGCACTTCTTAAGTTAGTAACACAGTTGTTAAGTGAATCTGACTTTCCCATTGACTTTGCTTGTCAGAGGTTTGTAAAACTGGGGTCAGTTGCCAAGCATCCAAATTTTGATCATGTGACCATGGGAATGCTACAATGGTCATAAGTGTGAAAAATGGTTGTAAGACTTCTTCAGTGCCATTGTAAGGAAAAAATATTTCACTTTGTAGCAGAATTCAGGCCCCCAAATCCCACATATGTTACAAAGCATCGAGATGCTTCCTTCAGATGGTATCCAGAAGTCAATTCTCTGATCAGATTTCATTTCTTCTAATAGCAAAATTACCCCAAAATAAACTTCTTGAATTAATCCTTTGTAAATTAAAATGAGTGGTTGAAAATGATAGGAATTGAATATTCTTAGTACTTCTTAGAGATACATAAGCCTTCAAATGGAAGAAAAGCATGGGAAATTGGGCAGATGCTATTTTGATCTCCTAGAATCCTGAATAGTGTTTAACCTGTCTGGCTGTCAGCCTAAACAAAATTATTCCTTTTAGAAAATGGTTATCCTATTTTTTTTCCCCTAAGCAAATGCAGTGTATACTAGAAACACACATCCAATGTTATGTTGACTGCTGTTGTAACAGCTGCACCAAATTGGATTGTGTATTTTTGGCGTTCTAAAAGATAGAAAAAAAAGATTTTCAACTGCAAAAGCTATGCCTATTTTTCTTTAGCAAGATTTGTTTATCAATACTCAGTCATGTTATTTTAATAATGTTTCCATCAAGTGAACAGATGTTAAGACAACTATAATATACTTGCCTGGAAACTTTCGAGCTTACTTTTTTTTTAGAAATGCCTGTGTTTGGATATTTCAGATGGATCTATATCAGTTTCTTAAAAGTATCTTGTCATTAAGTAGTTATTCAAGTGCAGGAACAAAATATGAGATGTCACATTAGAATCATTCAGAACGCTGGAAAAAGGTTACATGCTGCTTCAGACGTGTGATGTCTTTGATTCCAAAAGGCAGCTTAATTCTTCCCAATGTCATCATTGTTTCAACCTTGAAACAAGGTTGAATTCATACAATTAATCAGAAATCACAAAGTGAAGTCTGAAGCCAGTATGTATTGGACAATGTTAGGCTTCAAAGTTTAGTCCTCTCCTTCTCCTCCGCCTCATGTCAAGGGAGATACTGTATATACTCAGGATTTAGTGACCATGGTTCATACAATAGATGTCCTCGTGTTTCACCTGCAACTGTGGCTGAGCTCTTCAAGGAAGATCTTCTGCTATTGAGCAAGGACTGACTGGGTGCCAATTTTTATAACCAGGTATCCTGACTTCTGATTGGTCTTTAGCCAAGCTGGATTCTGATTGGCCCAGACAACCCAGCCTGGAATTCTTTCAAATGAAATTGTCTGACTTAACCATATGGCAAATTTTCCTGCATGAGTATTGTTTTTAATCAAAAAAAAATTTAAATGCCAATTATTAGAAGAAGATGATTTAGCAGGAACTTATTTTTAACATTCCATGGCAATATTTGCTTTCCATGCCATAATTCCAGATACTTTTTCAAGAAATTGAGTAGTTGCTATGTCAAGGAATGAAGAACAAGTGAGAATTACAAGTAAAGGGTCAATGCAAAATGTTTCTGAAGGCAGATCAAAACAGATGGCAATTCCTATAAATTTCATTCATTATGCACATCACATTTAAAATTATGCAGATTGGTTAGGCTAAGCATATGATGAATTCACGTAAGTGAAAGAATACAGCCTTTTTCAGACTGATGGCCATGCCTGTTCTTTAAATAGCATGCCAGGGTTGCAAATAGGACAAGAAAAAGAAACTGACACTCGTTTTAATTTAGCATTAATTCTATTTAACACGCAGTCATTTGAATTCAGTTAATATGGTTATTGATTTAAGAATTTCACCTTTCTTGTCAATGCAGAAATCAGAGAAGAAGTCAGCAGCAATTTTGAAGGATCTGTGAAACCAAATGGAAGAATTGTAGGTGGCCCAACTTGTGAAGTTACACCATCTATTGCTTAAGTTTGACTACAAAATGATGCGTATCAATGACTACATTTTATAATAGTTACAAGATTTTCAAATTTTGGAAATTTCTTTCCCCCAAGAATGTTTGTGGGATCAGCAGAAAAGGGCAAGTCCATAGACCTGTAAGCTTGCAAACATGGGAGGGGAAAATGAGAAATCACACAAACATGGAAAGAACAGTGTGTTGTTCTTGTTTTAAAGAGCAAATCATAAACAGAAGCACACAAATATAAAAGAAGTGGGATCAAGGAAAAAAAGTTATCACCTAAGAGGTATTTAATAGATTCAACTGGGATGCTACAGAGACTGGATTAAACAAGAACAGAAATAGTATGGCATTTGAACCTATGGGAATAAAAGAAAAGAATGTTGATGTTCCTTTAAGACAAGTGGAAGTATCCTTCAAAATCATCCTCATCTTTCTTTTGAAACTGTATTCATGATCTCTGATAGCTTACTTGTTCCTGCCCACCTCCCTTGTTAAAATTTTGGGTGATGCTTATTCATTCAAGAATAGGGGAGGTCAATTTATTCCTTTGTGGATTATTACCTTATCCTTGATCAATCAAGAGATTTGGGATCATTAAATGTTTATTGCCTTCATTGATTCTCATTAAGTACACTATCAAGGAAGCATTCAGACTTTGAACATGAAAAAAGGATTCCTGGATTTTGTAAAGTCACCAGGTTTCTATACTGAGTTACTTTACATTCAAGTGAGAATTCTTCCACTTCATTTTACAAAGATCATTCATGTGTGACCAATTTTTTAATTCAACAGATTCTGTACAAGTGATAAAAGATATGGGGTACTAAATCCAGCTTGGGTTATGAATATCTGGGCTGCAGAAATCCAGAGGTCCATTAAATGACAACCAAATTGCTTTTTTCTTTTTTTCCTTGGTTGTCATCTGAAGATGATTGAAAGTTTTGCATCCCAGATACAGTAGGCTGAAATCCAGCATCAAGTAGAATGATGTAAATAATATTCATTCTTCCCCAAAAAAATTCTGGTCCATGCTTCAAATAGTGAGTGACTCAGTTCTTCATTTGATGAAGTCAATAATGTGATCTCAAATGGGTCGCAAATGGGGACCTCTCATAGAGTTCAGATTTTATTATAAAACCCCATCATATTTTTGTTTCTTCACATTCAGCGATACACATAACAAATAGAACTGTAATTCATTTTGAAATAGTGATGAATACTGGCACAGAAGATAAAATGACTTAAGGATGATGGCAGATATGGTCCAACATATCTGTAGGAACCCAGTTGGAAAGATTAAAAAATCAAAGTGGGGATCAGAGACAGTATTATTACTCTTGTTATCCTCCTCTTCTTCCTACATATATTCATCTTTATTATAAACATATTGATAGGCAAACAAACTAATAATATCATAAATCTGATTTCAGATTTAGTTGGAATTTCTCATGGGGATTTGTATCCACAAATTTGTCCAAACAACCTACATTTAACTAAAAGGGATCCAGCTCACCCGATGTAGTTTCCATCCTCTATTTCTTTGCCTATTTTTTCCACCTCTCCCAATTCTTGACTTTTCCTTAATGGAATCTCTGCTTCTTTAACATCCTTAAGCAAGCAAAATATTTCATTGATTCTCTCAGCTTCCCATTTGCCGTTACTCATCAGATTAAATATAAATTCTATACTGCACAGTTCTCTCTGTGTTCATCTCCATTTGAATATTTCTGCCCTAATTAATGTCACTTAAGGTAAAATATTACTTCAAGTTCCACACAGCAGTTGTAAATTATTTACTGCTAAAACATGTTGACTTTTCATGAGTTGTTTGCACAGCAAGCACCATGCCATCAAATTGTAGAGGGAGAACAAAATCAATCAATTATTATTATACCCAATAGGAGGTTTACCACCTATATTATATCCATTTTTATGTCTGACACAAATGGCTTCAGCCATTATGCTGGATTTTTTATTTTCTGAAGGGAATTAAGCAACCACTTTTTCATTTGGTTTCTCTTTTCCTGCTTATGGGTGACCTAACATAATTTAAAATGTTGGGAAAGTTGCTTTTTTAAAGTCACCAGCTGCTCAGCAAGCCATTAATAATGCACTATTTTAAAACACTTACTCATTAAGTGCAGTGTTTAGAGCAAATCAACATCTAATTTAATTTAATGCACTAGCTTTATTTTTAGGACATTCCAAAACTTGTGCTTGGAATCTTACAGCCTCCCAGGGTCTCTTCGGAGAATGAGAAAGGTGGCATATAAAATAAAATACATACATACATACATACATACATACATACATACATACATACATACATACATACAGCAATATTCAGGAATGACACCTTTTTTTCAGCACTGTACTTTTATTCAAAATGCAACTGGATTTTGTTTTTCCTTGAAGATGTTTCGCTTCTCACCCAAGAAGCTTCTTCAGTTCTTCACCAGAACTTCATCATTCTCTGGATCATAATGTCCATAGAGATTTTTTCAGCACTGTTGTTACTTCAAACAGCTGCTGAACAAGTGGTCAGTAAGCAAGGAAAATATATATTTGTAAACTACCGTAGTTTGTCTGTTGTCTTAACCTATTGTCACAACTGATGCTATGTCAACAAGTATGGCTACCAACCATTCTAACCCTTCCTCCCGTCACCCATGTTGTCATTCAGGGTTTCCAGAAACCTGGATTTGTTATCAATGTGTTGTTGTTGTTTATTATACCACAGGATTCACATACAACCTCTGACTTAGCCAAAGGCAACTTGTTACATTATCGGTTCCAAATGGACACATTCATGCACCAAATCAATTTCACATCCACTATTCAAACCACCGAGACCTATGACTTGGCTTTCCACTCTTTATCCTTTCTCATTTAATGGTTCAGAGGGCAAGGAATTATATACAGGTCATAAACTTTGCAGTTGAGTAATGCAACATTTCGAAGACTGCAGCTGGCTGTAAGTCTTCTGAAGCATAAGAAGTTTGCTTCTGAGGAAATATGTATCATTGGCACTATTGTTCTTAATGTAATTAATAAAATAAAAGGAAAATTAATAACATTGTTTAGGGCTCTTTTTTCAAGAAAAAAAAGTAAGAGCAGAAACAAAAAATGTCTACGGTTATCCATTGTTACATAGGAAGATGAATACTCATATGAATCATCCAGGGTAAATAGATGATATGATCTCAACTTTTAATTTGATTGTTGACAATTTTAGTATGAAGCTAAATGGTTAAAAACAACACAAAATGAAAATTCCCTATTTTAAGACAAGGATTTTGAATTGACAGATGCATTTCCTCCATGCCTCCCTCATTCTCTCTCTCTCTCTCTCTCTCTCTCTCTCTCTCCCTCTCTCTTCCTCTCTCTCTCTCTCTCTCAAAGCTCCATTCAAAATAATAAGGGGGGAAAAAAGAAAATGAATGGATTTTCTTTAGCTCCCAATTGTTTGTTGTCAGAAGTAATTACAACATCAAAAATATGTAGCCAGTTCCATTCCTTAACTGAATTTCTCTGGCATACAAATAATGAAGTGATCATCATTTTCTGGTGTTGGAAATACTTTAAAACAAAATAATAGTCCCTGGCACAAACAAGATGCTTAAAGAAAGTAGAAGCAATTCTACAGAACATTGAGTTTTAATTAAAGACACCCTCTGGGGGCATAAAGAATGTTTGCTTAATTTTCAGATGCACCAAGACAAGCCTTCAGAAACTCACTATAAATACCGCCACTTCAGTGGAGGACTTGCTATTGATGGTCTCATTCTTCACCATCATTGTTACATTCTCCAACGGGATTTGATTGGCATGAGACCTTGAACATGGCTCTTTGCTGAAGCATTTTCTGCAGCGGCTGGATAGGGATGCCTAGGATTAAACTGATTTGGGGAGAATGTATAGTTTTTCTCCTTGATCTATTTATTTGGAAAATGTCTATGGTCACTCATCTTAATCAAATAACATTGATGAAGTTAACAAAATAGAGGACTCCAGATGCAATCAAAATACAAACAAGATACCAAATTATATGAAATACAGAAGGATCAGCAAGAAATAGATAAAATTATCCAAGGTCCAGAGGAAAAATTAATTAGTAAAATATATAA
>JANHFT010006498.1:3428-14187 GCA_032467955.1 Pseudoxenodon macrops
AGACGGAGCAATCCCGATGCTGGATGCTGTATCCACCCATATGAGAAGGAGCGTATCAGGTAGGACCAACGCCCCTTCAGCCCAATATAGCTTGGCTACTCAGCCCAATGTAGCATAATCAAGTCATACAAAGAATAACACTGCCAGAGATCAAAAACAGCTCAGAAACCACCAACAGAGTACTGTATAACCTCACTGTAGCACACAAGTCAACTAAAACCATCCCAAAAAATCCTAAGTGAACCAAAAGACCCAGCAGCCCCAGAAGAAAAAACACGAGTCATCTACAACATACAGTGTAATGACTGCATTAGCTACTACATAGGACAAACAGGCAGACTGGCAGAATACATCCAGCTAGCAGTCAGAAGGCATAATGCAAACTCTTTAATTTCACAACATATGGACAAACTTAACCATAGTTTCAACAGGGAAACTGTGACCATCCTCCATCAAGCCAAGTTCAAATGTTTGAGAATTTCTAGAAGTCAGGCACACTGACAAATTAGCCATTAATAGACATACAGGCATAAACAATATTTACATACTGTGCAAAAGAGAAAAATCTACAAGCCAAAAAGGGAACAAAACGACCTAAATATCTCTCTATCAGTAGTCAACGCCCAGATGAGCATCAAGATTAACATCAGACCAACAATCAATAAGTAAACAATACCCCAATCAAGGAACTACGAAACAAGCTCACAGTAAACAGCCCAACTAAAGAACCTCCAACACCACTTTCACCGACACTGACAGTGCAAGCTGCTAGAATATAAACTGAAGTAAATCCCACTTCTTACTAGCACTGATGATGTTACCTAGTTTGGGTAATGAAATGTTTGCCAGAAAACAAAAGGCTCAGAAGGCACCAAGGATGCCTCATTTCAATCCTGAGCTACAAAATTTCTCCTTTATTGCTAAAGGCACTTTGTATGCCAGTAGTGGTCTTTGCCTTAGGTCTTAAGTAGAAGATGGATGATTTTAGCTTTATCCCTGATATACAATCATCTACATCACAAATATTGAAATGTAGTAAAAGACTAAGACTACCGTACTTTTACTGCTGTTGCTATAACCATCTTGGAAATCTTACTGTACTGTACCCTCCTTCTTTGTTAAACTTCAGTAAATTAACAAGGCATCTGATCTACTTCTGAATGTTTCCTTGTTTTAGATTGACAAATTATTTCATCTGCTTTAGGGGAGAGGTGGGAGGGAGAAGGGGAGAGTAATAGCCTGTTCAAAATGTATTTGGCAACAATTACAGTTATTAAATCTAACTTTATCTTTCAGTTTAAAAAATATTTATTTCTGTTAGACACTAAGTCTTGCCTATTTCATAAACATTTGGAAGCAATTATTTTCTAGAGTTAATATTTTAATAATGTAGCAAGTTATAAGCCAATTGATAAATAGGAACAAAATGGGGGATTAAAAGAGTCACAAAATAGAAATCTTTTATTTTGGTTTAGATTTTTTAAAAGATATATGGATAAGCTTGCTACTATTACTGCCAGAATCTAATGCTAAGTATCATTAATCTTTGCTTAAATGATTAATGCAAATTGGCTTTGTTCTTGTATTACCAGACAGTAACACCTAGTTTAAAGCTAAAAATAGAAAGTAATGATAGGGAGTCATGTATAGAATGGGGGGGGGGAACTGTCAGTTGCTTTGATGCAGGGATTTTGTTTGGGTTCTGTTTTATTTAACATCTTCACTAATAATCTACACAAGCGGGTAAACTGCATGTTAATTAAATTCACAGATGACACTAACTGGAGAGGTGTTACAAATACAGGGTGACCAGATTTCTAAATAGAAAATCTAGACCACCTGTCACTGCAGGCAGACCGAGCACGCAGTAACTAGAGATAGTATAAAAGGATTAGTAGGTTAATTTTGAGAAAGAATATGGGGACAAAAATATATTCAGTCCATAGTAAATATACAGTCCATAAAGTAATATTCTGCTTTCAGCAAAATACTAATATATATTTATTATTTAATTTTTCTGTCCACAAAGTTATGTGCTAAAAACTGGGGGAAATAATTTCTTACATACTCAATTATAAGTAAGTTTTCAAATACTTAGTATTTAGTTTAAGAACATTACCTTGGAAAAAAAGGCTTGAAGTGAGACTGTAGCACATGTGCAGTACAGAGATAAGCACATGTAAATGCCAAAGAAATTCTGTAAAGTGTTAAATAATCTGAAATATTCAGCATGAATTTTAGTTGCCTGGCTTGATGCCAATTTTCTGCACATGAATTATTATAGGAATGCTGTATATTCCGCCTTTCCACATGAATAATTGTTAATCCACTTATGTGACACTGCAGTAAAACTTTTAGCAAGATTACGTAATGAATCAGCATATTGGTCTGGAAACAAGAATAATGTGTTGCTTAATATAAGAATTTAAACTTAAAAGTGAAAAACCAAAACAAATGACTTAAACCGCACTTGGTTAAAAGCTGGGTATTTCAACTGATGATGAAAAAATAGTTTAGGGGAAGCATATTAAGCAAACAGATCATTAATAATTCATGATTATAATGCTAGAGAAGCATGCTTTTTAATACTGAGCAAAATAATTCGAGGAAATGGATGAAGTGTCATTTGTATATTGATGATAGCTACTGTAGCTCTTTTTACCAGTTACTTGAATTGAATGAGTCTGTGATAAAACTTGTGGACTTGTTAAAAAAATTTGGAACTGTGTTCTGAAAAGACATGGACACTTTAGCTAAAACGTCCCTATATAGGAATTGAATATCTCTGTAAAGTTGCATTCTTCCTGAATTGGAAGATTCTAAATATGAATTAGCATATGAGCGGCTGTAATTGGAAATCATTGGCTAATCATAGTAGGTTTACCAATCTGGTTTATTTTCATGTTCTGTTACCAAGATAATAGTTAATATGCACAAATTCCAAGAAATTCAGAAAAATGTAAGATATATAATGAGTATACTTCTTGAAGAAATGAATTAAAGTTTAAAAAAATGTTATAATGTTTAAAAATGGTTCAAAAATGTACATTTGTGTCTTTTTATTTGAATATATCGTGTTTTCTTTCCATAATCTAAAATAAATTCATTACTTTAGTGGCAATGTCATCCAAAGTTTATGTAAAGCTATCTGTGTTGTTGTGCATTTTATGTTTGTGATTTCCAATAAAAGTTATAGGAAATGCTAGGATGGCAGCCAATCATTATGTAACAATCTCATTTTTTCTGCTTCCATATTTTAAGTTTCCAGTTATTTTCCTATTTAAATTTTATGATGAGAGCCTATTAAACAAAATTGTCTTCATGCAACATCTTATTTATAACAAGAACATCAACAGTGGAAGTCACGTATCAATTGAGAATATTCTGTAGGTCCCAGCTAGGCCATGATTAGCCTGACTGTGGAAGACAATTGTAGAGGCATCTGCTCTGTTAATTTTGAGAGAAAATTTACCAGATGGGGGCTGAAGATTTAAGTGATTAGAAGGAAGTAGATTGGAATACAAATTGGATTAAAAGAAATTAGATTGATATAAATCGAATTGAGTCACAACAGTTTGTGTTTGTTATACCAAGGGGCAGGGGATTATGGGAGAAGCAGATGCTCCAATGAGATAGGAATTAATGTGGCTTTGACAATCCATCTGGGAAAGACTGACTTATCAAGTACATCTCTAATCTCTCTCTCCATTTATCAATGCCATAATGTTAATTAGTACTTCATTCATTAAGTTAGTTACAGAGGAGAAAAAAATCTCACCCCTAGGCTTTCTATGTTGAAGATTCTTGATTATGCCAAGACATAGGAATTTCTTTCTAGCTATGCTAACTATGTATATTAATCTTATGTAAGTTTGGGTGCTTTTGGCACCCAAGAAATTTACTAGGCTTTGGTTTACAATATTTTTTCTTCATAATTCCAGATTTGTAGCTATGTAATGTGCTATCTTAATGTCCAGCTAATCAAGATAATAGAAATTCCTAGTAATAATTGCTATTTTAATAAGCTGTTACATATATTCAACTGTTAATATGTTGTTTTATCACCAAATATATTAATCAGTTTATCAATTGGTAGGTTCTTATGGTAAACAAGAATATTTGTGCATAAACATGCTATTGTTTGAGAATATTGTATTTATGGCTTCTGAAATTTATGTTGAATGTCTGCGCTGGTCCATCCTAATTCTCAGACCGAGTGACATCAGCATAACTTAATTTCTAATTGATTCTTTAAATTGTACTAGATTTGGAGATCTAAAATCTAGATATATATCTAAAATATATCTTGATATTTTACTTCACTTTTTATTAAATTTATAAGGCTACCCAAATGTATGACAGCCTTGGGCAGCATATAAAATAACTCCTAAAATTAAAAACGCAAGCATACAGAAAAAAAAATATATTCCAAAACAATAAAACTCACATGAATTTCAAAAGTACTTGAATATATGCAATATGTAAGAGGCATGTATTCCTAAAATATTTGGGCTTCTCCCTTCCAACACAAAGAATCATGAAATTGAAAAGATACATTTAGGCTAATAACACCATTCCCTGCTCAATATAGGAAGCCAAAATAAAGCATCCCAAAGGGTCAACTGTGTACATTCTTGTTGACTATATGCTACTATTGTATCCTCCTACAATTCCCCACTATTTATATGTTTCTTTATAACTTTGACTTCTTCCCACTTTCCATATGTGTTCTTTTTGCTTTACAACAGCATTTTATGTATGCATAGCAACTGCTTTCCCTAGCCTCCATTTTTCCTCATTTAAATTGTTCCATTGTGTATATATAGAATATACTAAAAGTCTATTAGCTTTTTCCTGTGTTAAATGGATAAAATAAATGAAGCCATAAGTGAACAATGCATGTATTTTAAAGAATTTCTATAATTTTAATGAGTTTTTAAATAATGCCAGATTATTATAAATGAAACTGCTATTTAATATATTCCTTCATGAAATCATAAACAGATTTTTGCAAGATTAATTACTAAATATTTGTTTATTTCTGTAGTATTGTGATCACTATAGAAATTGTATTATTTTAGGACCTGAAATATTGTTTTCAGAAAATACAAATTAAATTGCAGTTGAACAAGGTAATGCTGATATAGTAATGCCAAAATGTAAAAAAAGTTGAATTAAAATGATTTTATATTAAAAGTGGAGCCAAATTCTCCAGTGCACTGCTGGAGAATCCAAGTGTAGGTTGACTTCCGTCTATCTGCCTAGAGACTGAGTTGCTAAGGATTCTTGGCCTCCTCTACTCAGCTGAGCCCCAGTTTTTCGACTCAGTCTAGCCAAGAGAGACATAGAAAAATTTACTCCAATAAACTCAGATCTCAGCAGCAGGTGTTTTTAAGCTTGGATTCTTCAAACAGGAGCTTTTAAGCAGAACCTTTATGGATTTCATGCTGTTTTCACAGCATTCGGCTGCCAAATTTGGCCCACCAAGCTGCAGGTGAGTGTGCTGGTCTCTCCTGGTACATCTGGCATGACCACCACCACCCAGGAATTCTCGGAGAGGAGGCAATGAATCCGGGACCAAACAATTTATTCAGGGATCCCCGTGCATTGCGGATACCTCCTTCCTCCATCAGGAATGCTGCCGGTTGGCCCAGTCCTCCACCACCCACACATCTCCTAGATGGCAGGGTGACTGCCTGGATTGTCCGGCCACACTTCGCAGACTTGAGATGTTGCTTTTCTGTGTGGTGCTTGAGAGTCGGATTTCCAGCTCTTGCACCAGTTTGGATTGCTGGCAAGCATGGCGGCATTGCCGCTTTTCATGCTTCAACTTCCCCAACTTCTGTGGGTGCGTTGGCCCTCTCTGCCAAGCCAGAGCTGACCACCACCACCCTTGAGCCTCCCAGAGCGACCAGCACTAGCCTGAAGACAGCAGACTGGTCTGTATAAGCGTATGCAGTTGCAAAAATGGTGGCGAGAGCCCTGTCCCCAAAGGCCAGGCAGAATCTCCCAGTCCCCATAGAGCAAAGGATTATAGCCCCAGGAACATCAGGGCAGTGGCCAAGGGTACCACACATAAAGGCAGTTCTAAGAAGCCTATAGCCAAAGGGGATATGTCTGCTCTGGACAAGGAAGCCAACAGGTGCCACAAAGCCTTAGAAAAACAATTCTCCAAAGCCCAGCAACAAGCTCAGGAGGCCAGGGCCCCAACTGTCTCTCTTGCAGAAGCAGTCTTTTCCAGCTCTTTTCAATCTGATTTGTCCCCTCAGTTTAGCGAGGCTAGACAACAAGAGTGGTCACCAGTGGGTGAGCTACAATCTGCTCTCACAGCCGGCTATGAAGATGGCTCTTTCCACTTTCAGGCCTAGCGCCTGCTGACTTGCAATCAGAGCCTGTTGCTACTAGAGGTTCAGCCCCTGAGGCAACATTTACTCCTACTGCAGTGGGGCTCTGCTCAGAGGAGGGACAGGAGCCCGGACTATCTCAGGATATACAAAACCTTATTACAGAGGCCATAATACAAGGGATAGTAGCAGGACTGAAACAAAGGGCCTTTTTCACTCTCTGCCACTCAGCCGGCAAACGCAAATGCCTGCACATATGCCATCACTGCTGGAACCTCCCTGTCCACACACATCCTTGAACAGCGCAGATTCACTGATGGAAGAGGAGGATCAAGGTGACCAGGAACTTTCTGATGATGAGAGACTAATTCCTGATAGACCTGTTGTTACAGGTCTCTTTTGCCCCTCTATTTAAATCCCTGCTTTAGAAGGCCAAAACAACAACAAATATGGGAGTGGCAGAAATCTCTGCAGAACACTCCCAGGGCCTTCCAGACCCACATGAGGGGCTATTCTCAGAGCCAACTACAGAACAAGATGTCATTCCCTCTTCAAAACTGTTCTTAGATGTCATTCAGTGTCAATGGAACCAACCTGGCTCCCTCACGGCCCCCAGTGGGAATGACAGGAGACTTTACAGTGCAGGATCAGACCTAGAGGAGCTCCTCCAATTACCAATGGTGGACACTCCAGTGGCAACCTTGACATCATCAGCCATCCTGCCCACCTCTTCTGACCTAGGCTTCTTGATTACACCAAGGCAAACAAACAGTGTTTCAAAAACCTGTTTTATTTATGGCAGCTGGAAATTGGATTCCTTTCCAGCCTGGGCAGAGTTATCTCAATTAGTCCTATTGAACTCTGCCAAAGTCTTTCAAGCTAAGTCCATGGGACAATGTTAAACAAAGTTCAAACCTAAACAAGAAAATACAAAATCAAGCCAGAATCCAGAGTCATGTGGAGCTGCGAGATAATTGCAAACAAGTTCCGAATGAGTTGCTTCTTGCAACTCATACATCGGGTATCTCTTCTTTTAAGTCTTCTGGTAGGGTCTAACCCCTCCCAGCCTTATTCCCAAGTAGCCTTTTTCCTTTGCAGCTGCTCTTGTCTTCTAGCAGCTCTGTGCATCTGCGCATTAAGGACTGGCATCCTCTGTCCCTCTGCATTGCTGCTATCAGATCCCCGCATGCTCCAGCACACCAGCCACAGATGGCCCTGGCCCCATCTCTGCCTCTGATGCAGAGACCCCCATCTGAGTCTTTCCTAGACTCCAGGGCTGACTCATAGTCCTCTCCACTGTCTGAATCATTTGCCAGCTCCACAGGCTGCCGGTGAACCACACCACCAATATTGCAGAGAGGTTAAAGGCTAAGAAAGTGGAGATATGCCTCTGCAAGACGCATCAGGCTGCTTGGGTGATCAGAGCAGCATCAGTGGCTTCTTTCTTTAACTGTGCCTCTTTGATCTGGCATTGTCAGATGCGAGCGAGACTGCCTCCTGAAGAAACCAGGCTGCATCAGGATGTAAACAAACTGATAGCGGCCACAGAATTTTTGGGCGATGCAACGCTCCATGTGACTCAATCACGCTGCCCCCTGTGGCTTCACCACTGGCAGGCAGACATGCGGTCCAAGTGGAGGTTAGCTTCCACTCCCTTTAGGGGTGCTAATCTATTCAGAGAGGCATTGGATCCTATCCTCATAGAAAATAAGGACAAAAGGAAGGAACTACATGCACAGGTGAGCAGAACGTAGGCCTTCGCCTTATTACCAAAGACAGACATTTTGATTAGGTGACTCAAGCTCCACTGCCCCGCAGTTTCAGTGGGCCTATACCCAGGGACCCAACTGGTTTCCAGACAGGTTTACCTATTGTGACAGAAGGAGAAGGCAGCCTCTGGTCAAGCAGCTTTTTGAGGGTCCAGCAGCAGGCCTTTCATAGAGGAAAATTACTACCATACCAACTACCCCATTGGTTGTCGACTACAACTTTTTGTGAGCCAATAGGAAAGGACCACAACAGATGTATGGGTCCTACAAACAGTGTGACTGGGCCTCGCACTAGAATTCCTCTCCAATCCTCCAAGCCGCTACATTGTCCAGTCCCCAACAACATTGTGAAAAGAAACCTGATGGAAACCGAGGTCCTACACTTGTTGGACATGTACACCATTGAACCAGTTCCCAAAGGTCAGGAGGGATGGAGGTTTCATTCAATCCTTTTCTTAGTAAAGAAAAGTTCAGGGGGCTAGAGAGGAATTATATATCTGAAGAAACTCAACACATGTAGTGTACAAACGCTTCAAGATACAGGCCCTGCAATACATCCTGGGCTGCATCAGGGTGGGCAATCTGTTAACGTCAATAGACCTCAAGGAGGCCTACCTCCATATGCCCATATGTCCTTCCCATAGAAGATTCCTCTGATTTTCTTACGCAGATTACCACTTTCAGTACTGAGTCCTGCCATTTGGTCTGTCATCAGACCCCAGGATCTTCATGAAGCTATTGACAGCGGTGGTAGCAAACACCAGAGCCCTACCCGTAAGACTACAGTGCTATCTAGATGACATTTTGATACAGTCGATCTTGCCATCTCAAGCAGAAAAGGATCTCCAGACCATAATCCAGACTCTTCGTAAACACAGATTCTCAGTAAATATGGAAAAAAGTCATCTGGTCCCTACCACCCGCCTTCTCCATCTAGGCACCATAATAGATTCCAAATCATGCAAAGTCTACCTTTCCCAGGCCTGCCAGGAAAGTATATCCTTAGTAGATCAGATCTGATCACTCCAGTCGGTACCCCTGTATCTTCTCTCACAGCTTCTGGGAAGGATGATCTCTTGCATAGCGATTGTACCTTGGGTATGTTTGAATGCCAGGATGCTCCAATGGTTTCTTCTGCCATACCAGAAGTCCAGAAACTGCAACTTCAAGACCAGAGTCAGAGTTCCATTGTAGGTCCTTCACTCCCTCCACTTGTGAACCTCACAAACCATAAAGAAGGGATGTGCCTTCAAGGAGTCTCAACACATAACTATAACATCAGATGCAAGCCTATTTCACTGGAGCACCCACCTCCACTCCCAGGTGGTCCAAGGACAGTGGTCTCTGGCAGACTTCAAGAACAATATAAATTGGCTAGAGCTCTGACCTGTCCAACTGGCTCTTCTAGGAAGCCGTGGCAGAATGCCACATACTGATTTTAACAGACAATGTTGCCACCAAGGCTCAAATAAACCAGGAGGGGGGCACACACTCCAAATCCCTCATGAGGGAGGTGGAGAGGTTGGGGCTCTGGGCAGAGAGGCACATGATTTCCATCAGAGTAGAGCACATATCAGGGACAACAAATGTGCTGGCAGATTGGCTGAGTAGGATGACAGTAGACCAATTAAAGTGGCACCTGCATCCAGATCTTTTCAAAGAACTATCTGAAAGATTCAGCCACCCGATCGTGGATTTATTTGCCCATCTGATGAACATCCAGTTGCCGAGGTTCTTTTCCAGGTTTTCAACACTGGTGGCAAAAGGGGTCAATGCTATCCACAGCCCTTGCCCTCAGAGTCTGTTCTACACCTTCCCTCCAATTCCCCTCATCCTCATCAGGAAGGTGTTAGCAGAGATGGGGAAATTCTTCTGATCGCACATTGGCCCAGATGCCCCTGGTATGCAGACCTGGTCAGCCTCTCAGTCTCCTGTCCCATCTCTCAGCCAGGGGGTTGTGGTCAATCCGGAGCCTCATTGGCTCCAGTTTACCATCTGGCACTTGAGAGGATCCTCCTGAGGAAGGATAAGCTCTCTGGGAAGGTGATACACACCATTCAGGCTTCCAGGCAGCCTTCAATGAATATAATTTATAATACAACTTGCTCAGCATTCTGTCAGTGGTGCTCTAAGGGACACATTGATCCTTTAGTGGCATTGGTCTCGGAGATACTGGAGTTTCTGCAAGGATTGGACAAGGGATTGTCTCCCCTCAGGAGACAGGTGGCAGCATTGTCCACAGTCTTGACCTGTGTGAATCGGCAACCTCTCAGTCACCATTTATGGATCTGCAGCTTTCTCAAAGGGCTGCTATCCTGAAGCCCCCTGTGGTACATGGTTACCCCACTTGGGACCTGACTTTAATGCTACAGGCAATGATATCCACATCATTTGAGCCATTGAGGACCATCAGCCTCCAGTCATCACTTTGGCCATCACTTTGGCCAGGAGGATTTCAGAATTAGTGGCCTTATCAGTACGAAAGGAGCTTTGCATTTTCCACTTGGACCGGGTGGTTCTGCAGTTAGACCTCTCCTTTCTGCCCAAGGTGAACTCCTGGTTCCATAGGGCCTGATTTCTGCCTGGGTCCTAATCATCCCCTGGAGGAACAATGGCATACCTTGGACATCAGGAAGGATCTCTGCA
>JANHFT010006498.1:25538-39741 GCA_032467955.1 Pseudoxenodon macrops
ATGGTGATAGGAATAATGAGAAGTCTAATAGTAACAGTAATGCAGTCTTAGCAAGTAGTTTGACAGTGGTGAGGGAACTATGGCTTTGACAATGTA
Organism: Pseudoxenodon macrops; assembly: GCA_032467955.1. Taxonomy (NCBI): domain Eukaryota; kingdom Metazoa; phylum Chordata; class Lepidosauria; order Squamata; family Pseudoxenodontidae; genus Pseudoxenodon; species Pseudoxenodon macrops. Next base: position 25,635 of record JANHFT010006498.1, read on the forward strand.
CACTTTTATGGCAGTGTGATATCTCTGTACTTTAAGATTTGTCTAATTCTGTCATAGTTGTCTTTCCAAATAGCAGCCATTTCTTTATTTATATGGTCAGTATGTATCCCTGAGAGTTTTGAAGTTGACAGCATAGACTTCTATTACTTCTACTTCCTTTCTATTCATGGTGTTGACATTGCCTATTGATATAGTCTTATATTTGTTTTTAAAAATGCAAATATTTTGCCCTCCCACTTTTAATAAATTTCTTTCTTGCTCCCAAGTTTCAGAGTGATTGCATATCCAAGGTTTTGTTCCACAAAATTAATTCAAATTTCTATTTCTTCTAGAAATGAATATACAGTACATGCATTTCTACATATAAGCCAAAGAAACAAGTCAACAGTATGAATCTTTGGAACATTCATTTTTCTCTTTTGATCTATTGTGTTGATAAATATTCTGTTTGTTTCTTCTTGGTCACCATAAAATTCTTCAATAGACAAATGCGTTGATCTGGTACTCATGCTATTAAGACCTATCCTCAGTTCATTGTAGTGTACATAGTTAGAAACATTTGTATAATCAATAAAACAGTACTTGAAGCATTATTTTGTTAGTTTGTGAGAGAAGTGCAGCTGTTTGATAATCTGAATATTCTTTACATCAGTATTTTTTTTTGAGATATAGCAGAATATAAATTGATTTCCCCCCCAATCCCTTAGCTGTTGCAATGTGCCTGCTTTCAAAGCACATGTATAATCTTATATTTTATCAACTGCAACTTTCTTGTTAACAGTGTTTTCTTGGGTCCACTTAAACTCACTTTCTTTAATTCTTTGCTATAGTTGAGTTTTCAGTCTATCACATCTATTCTTGATTTAGGAATCAATGTACAATCTTTCTTTATTGTTTCATCAATTTTATACCGTATCTAATCTGCATCATTTAATTTTTTAATTTGTGAAAAGAAATAAAAGAAACCAGTATCTCTTTAATTATAAACTCCATTTCTGTGTCTTATTTATTTTGATATAATCCTTTCTCTCCATTTCCTATTCTGTAGAATTCAGAATTTAGTTGGTCTAATTTGGCTTATCTTGCTTTTTTGTCTTTTTTAGCTATTTGCAACCTATTTTTCCTTCCTTTGTTTTCTTCTAAATTGTTTAGCAGTCTAGAATATATTAGGAACTCTGTAATTTATTAAAACTGACCTTACCTTCACCACATTTTATTGCTGATGTCATATTTTGTTAATCAAATGATTCGGATTTCAGTTTAGTTACAATTTTGAGGTCAGACAGCACAGGGAGTAATTTTACTCTATTGATGATATTGTATGCTAATCCATGTGCAGATCTTTCTATCTTGTCTTCTGATGCTGAGCATGCATCTTTCCATGGCTCTTTGTGCCACTCTGTAGCTTTTCTAGAGATTATGAGGTTAGTGTCCATTTGTAACTGGCATATGTTAGAATATTGATCGAAGACTTTACTCTTTAGGCATAGAGGGGAGGGTTTTGAAAATTACGTTTAGCTTGCTGAATGCCTGCCCACCTGCATTCGGCAGGCAGGTGTTAGAATATTACAATGTCATTTTTTAAAGTTGTCTGCTGGGAAGAATATTGAAAGCCACTTTGTAACTTCTTTTTTATTTCTTTTTCAATTTTTTTCCTATCCTTCACTTTTTACTTTCTCTTTTTTTCTATCCTTTTCTAAGTTTTTTCTAGGCCTAAGCAAGTAGTATTGACAGTCTACTGTCAAATCTATTTGTCAGATTTTGGTCAGGTTTTTCCCCCAGCTTAGGTAAGATATTTCATATTGAATGAGATGTACAAACAAGGTTCTTCAAATGGATTTGTTTCACCCAAAAACCTAGATGACATAATCTTGCCAGCCCCTCAAAGGATATATAGTCTAAGAATTATTAATATGGTAATAGCAATAGAATTCAACTATGGAATGTGTGCTATTGATTTTAAGAATTTTGTTTGTATTTATTCAAGGAATCAAGTATTTTTGTAAGCACATCTGAGATTCATATTCCACTATGCCAAGAACCTTGGCTTTGAATAGTTTAATTGCTGCAGGGACAAACTTGTCAAAAGGCAGAGTGGTTATCTTCAAAGATACTTTTGAGCTATTGTAGCTAACTCTTTTATTTGATGATCCCAGCATGTGGCTTACTGGAAATGAATACTTAGGAATTTGAATGAAGTATCTGTCTTTAATTGTCCAGCTTCATGGATTATCAGACTGTCTTCTGAAAAAGATGAGAACTTCCATTTTTTGGAAGTTTATTTTTAGCTCTTTTCTATCACAGTAAGTTGAAAGCTGTTTGAGATCTCCATATGAGTTTTGAACTTGAAAAATATAATTCATCATTGGCTTATCACAGAATAAAGCTAGATCATGGGTGAAGAATAGGGGATAGAAATCTGGATTGGTAAGAATTTCAACATTATAACTAATGTTAATCATTAGGTTAAACCATAGGGGAATATATCAAAATAAAGCAATCAAAATAAAGGAAGATATATTAACACCAGAGGTAATGAGAATTTTCAAAGCCTGTTTTACTAATAATAGTATGATGGTTAAGATATGATAGTATGATATAAAACAGGAGACTGAGCTGTAGTGCCATTTTTGCCTTGAAAGATGGCACTAGAACTCTTAGGTGACTTTGGGCGAGTCACTCTTTCTCCACCTTGGTGGATATAGCCTCCAGGAATGGGTTACTCCGTCTGCCAGCTGATTGGACTGAGTCTGTGACATCATTAAAAACTCTCTCTGCTGCTGGACGCATCATTCGATAGAAGAGTGTTGTAGCAGGTGGTCAGAGAGTAGTTTCAGTGCAGATTAGATTCAGCCCACCCGATAGGACAGGCCAGCTTTGGTATGTCCCATTCCTGGAGGCTATATCCATCAAGATGGAGAAGGGCCGTTGGTCCTACCTGATACGCTCCTTCTCAGGAAGGTGGATATAACCCCCAGGCTCCCCCTGGTGTTGATTTTGGTGCTGGTTAGAGCAGTAGGTTTAGTGTTGAGCACCAGAGGTTCAACTTACTTGGGAATTCACGTGAGAGTCTGTCGCTTTGTTCGTTCGTCAAAAGCTGCCAGAAGAGGGCAGCAGAGAGAGTTTTTAATGACGTCACAGACTCAGTCCAATCAGCTGGCAGATGGAGTAACCCATTCCTGGAGGCTATATCCACCTTCCTGAGAAGGAGCGTATCAGGTAAGACCAACGCCCCTTCTCAGTCCAACCCACCTCACAGGGTTGTTGTTGTATGGAAAACTGGAGAAGGAGTATTATGTATATTTATCCCCTTGGATTATAATAATTTAATGGTAATAAAGGTGGGATTAAAAATTAAATAGTAATAACTTTTATTAAATAATTAAATTAAAAAGTTAGGGTTATTAAGAAAATTACCCAGTATAGAACACAACAAAGAAATGTTGATGTAATGGCTAAGCGTTATTTTTGAATATTCATAAAATTGCTACTGACATTCCTGATTTGTTGTTAGGGTTCTGATTTAGTTTATGCTTTCTTTTTATTCATTGCACTCAGGTTATTAAATCCTTTGGATTTTAGAAGAATCAGTCAGTGAAAATATATTTCCTAACTGCTAAATTATTCTGAAGTGAAGAATTCTCTTAATCATAACCTCAGGATTGTTATTGTCATTTTCTGACTCTTTGACCCTCTGTCCATACTGGGACCAAAAGTGAAATATTTCTCTGCAAATTCTACTAAAAAAAAAAGAATGGCTATTTGTAATCTTAAATCAAGCCTAAAATAAGTTGGTTTCTATATATCTATTTACGTATTTATTTCCAGTAATTGATGGAAAGAATTGTCTTCCATATGCTGATGCATACTTCAAAAACAAAGTTAATAATATTGCTACCTGACAGAAATTAATGAAATTCACTATCAAGGTTGTGTCTGGCAGTGCTAAATGACTCATTGAGATGGGCAAAAAATCATTTCAACATATATGCAAAATATTACCAAAATAAAAACAATCATAATAAAAGAGAGTAAAGACAAAGGGCCTGGAGTGTAATAAACATGATGGCTCAGACATTTTTCAAAAGTATTAGGTCACACATTCCTCAACTTGTACCTATGCATTTGATTTTGGTTTCCAGTTAGCTGGGGTGGGTGATGGTTTGTAATTAGAAAGCATATGTCAGCTTTTCTTGACACAAAACACATCTTTGATCAGAAACACAATAGGTCACCTTCTCTTACCTGCAAGATAATTGTGAAAAAAACATTACAGATTTTATAGAACTTGAGAGGAGTTGAGATGTGATGAGGTAAAACCATGAATAGAATAGAATGGAAATTTAAGATTGTTTTACTCATGGGCACAAAGACAGTATTCTGGGACTGTAGAGAAAGGCAGCCCCCCAATACTGTGGGACTGTAGAGAAAGTTAGGCACTATCAGGGCATGATTATGCTATGTTAAAGAACTAGCAGAAACAGAGCTTTGATTTTGGTCTTTAAATTTTGCTGAGTGATAGTTTTGTTTACATCTCTCTTGCTATATATATATATATGTGTGTGTGTGTGTGTGTGTGGCATAAAATATAGGATGCATTGTGAACTATTTATTTTCATCAGCTACCTTAGAGTCCTCAGTTGAGATGACCTCTGAAATGAGTGGTGTGGTGAGTGATGTAGTTAATGAGATCAAATGACTTTATGACCTCAACCCCTTGTGGCCTTAGCCCTCCTCATCCATCTTCTTAGGCCAACTTGATTGTGAGGCATCTGTGGAAACAGGATTAAACAAGTGTGAACAAACAAGTTCAAGAGCGTCTGTTCCCACCCTAACTCAGGACAGTATAAAAAAGTGACACACTAGTAATCTTGGAATTGTAGTGTTGAAGATATAATATATTGAATACATATTTATTGTTATAAAACTGTTTCAACAGTTTATAGTAAATTGCTTAGTAAGCTGTGGGATTTGATTTAGCCCTAGTGGGAGAGGATCACAATGGAGGTGGTTGATCAAGTAACAATAGATCCCATCTTCCCCCAGAATCATATATTGATCTCCTTACTCATGCTTAGAAGTAAATAAATTATATTAAACTTAGTGGCCATATCTGTTATTAGAATCTGGTTCTAATAAAACAAAACCATCTGGGCATATGGTTCTGAACTGTACTAAGCGTTGTGCCCAATTTAGGAGAACTGTTAAGCATGATTGTCTTTTAAACTGTTTATTTATAATGAATGTCCCATATAAGAAGTAAAAGAAAACTATAGGAAAAGAATTAAATACATTCTAAATAGTATTAACTGAAACATTAGCATTTACTAAAATACTTTTTTCAGCATAAGGTATTTTTTAACAATACTGAGTATTTTTATTCAGCAATTTCTCCCTTTCTGGATAGAAAGTAGGACACATTTTGTTGGCTACAGATATACTTTATGCTTTCCAAATAAGGAATACAAGATATTTGATATAATGAGTTGTCAATATTTTAAGATGAGATGACCATTTATTCTAATGTATGCGTCATTGTAGATGCTTTGTAGGGGAAACAAGATAGAAGTGGCTAGAATTCCTCCTTTTTACAAAGCTACCGGTGGAGCAAATGGTTTTACATAGTTTAATAAAAAATAGCCATAGGAGACTAAGCATAAATAAGAGAAATGGCTTAGCTTACCCTGCTAAACACTTGCTCCTTTGAAACTGTCATTATTTATTTTCAAGGTTTAGTATCAATGATGGTAAAATGATATATTACAATCTAAATTGAAAGAAGTTGCTTGTGTTCTGATTCAGTTTTTAATTGGTGATGATTCTTCTTATGTTCTGTGTTTCATTTTACCCTAATGGCAAATTATCTTGATAGATGGTCATGTGTGAATTATTCTAAAATGTCTTCAGAGATACTTAGGATAATGGCTATCCTCACATTTTGTTAAGTGCCAACCAAGGCATAAGGAACTTTTTATTAAAGGAAACAATTAAAGAAGAAGAAGAACTATTATTTCAGGAAATAAACTTGATGAAAACAATAAATGAAAAGAGAAATGGGGAAATTAGTGCATTAGAAAAAGGTAACATAGCCAATAAAGGAATAGAACAAATTACAAAAAGGTATGTGAAGTGGTAATTGAATGGAATAGCTCAGAAGTGTTTGTGTCCATTCTTAACAACTTTTTAAAGTTCATTTCATAGTTTATTCTTCTAGTTCCAAGTTACTGAGATTCAGGACTTCAAAATGATTTCTCATGTTTTCCTTAAAAATGGGGATATATGATTGGCTTACTTATCCCAGTTCAGCTAACTTTAAACTTACTTATTAGCAATTAGGAACTGTTCTACAGTTAACCCCTGGCCTTTTCTTTGTTGTAATAACTGAGCTCTTCCAACTTCTTCTTCTACCATTAGTCAGCATGATGGATATGCTTTAGGTCTCATCAATTAAGTAGTGTTATGTGACAGGATCCAGGAAGTGTGTTTTCTCTGTAGTGATGCCTGTCTTCTGGGGGGAGGGAATTATTTGGAGGTTTATATGGCTACCATCCTGATGATAGTAAGCAATCTGTTAAAATATTTCCAGATTTTGGAGACAGGATGATAGTTGAATCCCTCTTGTATGTATTTGATACAGTATAGATGCTTGTTTTCATGCTTAACTTTTAATTTTGTTACACTATGTCTTTTTTTCAAAGCCACCCATAACCCCTACATTGGATGGCCACCACATTACAGAAATAAATAAATAATCTAATATAGCCTATGCTGTATAAATCTTTCATACTTTTCTGCAATTTTGTCTGCAAAATTCCTGCAGGAACCTCTCAGCTCATTTTTATTCCTTGTCCCCATCTATTTCTGAGTTATTTCTAAGATTCAAGCTTATCACAGTACAGCATGTTTGTTTGGAACATCACATTACAGGATGGCAGACTGTATTTACTTCATTCTGTCAATGTCCATTGAAGATAGCAGATATTCTTCCATCATAGTCTGTGTCTTTGTTTATCTCTATCCCTAAATGATGATGGGGCAATAACCAATCATATCGCAGCAAAATTGGTGGAGGTAACAGTAACCATCTGCATAGTCAGCACTAAATAAAATCTAAAACAAAGTTTTACTTCAATGTACTTCAACTTGATTTAGTTTACCTTATAGTTTTCCTCCCTTTTTTCCTTGTTCCTTTCTTTCCCTTTATTTATTAATATATTTGTATGTCCATTTCTTTCTGCCAGTCATTTCTCTTGCTTCCTGATCTCCTAGTATTTGGAGAATCCACTAAGAGTTATAAAAAAGGACTCCAAATTAAATCAAACAACTTTTAACTTTTCCTCTCACACAATTTTCTGACTAGTATTTTTTTTTTTCCTTTGCAAACACCCATATTTCTTTATTCCCTTTGAGTGTGTACTTGAGCTTCTCCCACTAGCTTTGACTATTGTTTACGAGGGACAGTGACTAGTGTCTTGAAGAAACTGATCTTATGCAGTCTGGTAAGGGGGACAGGAATATAGGCAGAAAATACTTAGTGGGGACTCCTTTTCTTACTTTCTTTTAATTAACTAAAGAACAGTTGAAATCTTTCAATGTGTTGTGAGCACACAGTGTTCAGATACAAAGCTTTCATGGAATTATATACTCTTAATCTCATTTTCACTCACATGGTTATTCTTCTAACAATCAGTGTTGGTAAAAGGTCTTGCTCAAGAGCCTAGGAATGTTCTGTCTGGGTTCACTGGAATATTTTGTTTCAGGTCTGTTATAGGGCTTAATTGTTCTATACAACATTGACTTATATACTGTGAATTTACATGCTTATCTTTCCTGTCAGCATCCTTATTTTTTGAGGATCTGTTTTCTAGGAATTTCTTTACCTAGAAGTTCGATATGATAAGATATGGTAATGTCCAGTGGTGGGATTCAATTTTTTTAACAACTGGTTCTGTGTGCATGGCTTATTTGGGGGCGTGGCTTGGTGGTCATGTGACCAGGTGAGCATCGCTACCTGCATAGGGACAACTCAGAGGCTGAAAAAACTGAATTATGACTGGTCCTTGCACTTTTGAGTGGTCCTTGCACTTACGACTGTCCTCACATTTATGCCCATTGCAGCATTCTTAACAACTATGTCACTCATTTCACAACTGCAGTGCTTCTCTTCACCACCATGACAGGATAGGGTGCAAAATATAAAATGTGAGGACAGTCATAAGTGCGAGGACCGATACTCAAAAGTGTATCGGTCACAAATCACTTTTTTCAGCCCTCTGGGTAGTCCCTATGTGCCGGTCGACACCACAATTTTGAGAGCAGCTTCCGGTTGGTGGGGGGAAGCAGGGCATGCCAGGAAGAGACTCTGTGGCAAAGGGTGGGTTTTCCGGTCAGCTCCACAATTGATAGGGCTTTCGGTTAAGACAGGTAGAGGAAAAAGGACACTGCATTAGGAGAAGACTCTATGATGGGGGAACTGGACTTCTGGAAGGCTCCAAATTGAAGGGGGCTTCGGGTTAGGACCTTTGTGGCTCTTTGAGTGTTTAAGATTGCTGACCCCTGGTCTAGGCATAGTGCCAAGAATGTAATAAGGGTTAATGGAGAGGCAGTTACTGTAAGCAGGGCATTAAAGATTAGGCTAGAAACTACACCAGAATGTTGTAATTCCTGTAAAAACCCTGTAAAATGGGGAAAAACAAAAGGAGATTTCTTCTAATAACAGGTTCTCCGAACAGCTTAGAAAGTTAACAACCGGTTCTAGCGAACTGGTCCAAACTGGTAGAATCCCACCCGTGGACATGTCTCTCTTTCTGTCCCTCATGGCATCTTGAGTTCCCTTTCATTGATATAGGCTGTGATGTTTTTATATTATTTTAAATTTTGTCACATTGTCATCTCCTCAGGTCTTTGCAGGTTAGGTTTTCTGAAAGCTCCAAGTATTGTCATTCAGATGTCAAATTGGGGGAGGGGGGATGTCTCCAGTGCCAGATTTAGGCTTTCATGTGGCTAGTGCCATTTCTAATGGCTTATCTCCAGTACTTCTTTCATCATCTTTTCATCATCATACTCCCCAAAGCAGAAAACTTCTCTGAGGATGACATCCATGTGTTCAGCATAATAGACCTGGAAGGTTTTTACATTTATCTGCTATAAAAAGTGGTGTTTTTTTTCTTCACATCAACAAGAACAGATAATAGTCTTTGTAGTGTAAAAAAGTTCAAATAGGCATTAATTGTTAAATCAAATATTAATTGCTAAATCAAAACCAAAACTCTGCACTGGATATTAATCGATAAATTGGTCTATTTTTTATCATCGAGTGCATTTAAACCAATTTAATTATTTGATTTTATGGGCTCTTATAAACTGCTGCTTGCAAGATGGTCAAACTGTAAATTTAAGAAGCTACATGAATATTGATTTCAGACTTGTTACAGAATTCTTCATATGATGGTCATTATATGGAAGAGGAATCTTTAATTTAACTTCAGTCACTACTTTGCTGCTGTTTGGCTTTATTACTGAATTTAAAAAGTTCATTAGACTGTACAAATTGAGAATATTCTCAATTTGTAATCTATATTGGAAAGAAGTAAATTGTGTCAAGCAGTGTAATGTTATATCCCAATGAGAAATCCAGGAGCTATGTTAACAACAGTAGCAAAATTTCCATTAATGTCATTTATTTCATAGACTTATAAAATAGTAGGGTGGTAATCTGTTTAATTACTAAAGCCTTGTGAAAAACGGAATGTTTTGAATATACTTTCCTAAAGACACATTTGCTTATTGCATATTAGGAAAAACTATGAATTGAATATTATTAGTGGATTATAAAGAATCCCTTATAAAGAAAAAATATTTTAAATAATGCATTTATTAGATATATAATCCTTCTTTTCATAATTCAATGGGCATTGAAGTGTAAAAAAGGAAAGGATAATTTTTTTTGAATCCTTACTTTCCTTCTTGGATTACCGGTAGCTAGATAAAGAGGTACACACTGATAAAGGTAGGGAAACAGTTCTCTAAAGATGACATGTAACTTTTTTCAGGGTATAAATGGCTTTTATACTTGCAAAGCAAAAGAAATGAATGAAATAATTAATAGTATTAATTTTGTCTAATCTAATTTATTTTATGCTGTATATTCAGTCTTTCCCTAATATGTTCTACTGCAGGAATATTCAATCCATGGTTTGGAAAAAATTAGTTGTAACCTTTATATTAATAAAAAGTTTGCAAATCATTACTGGAGAACCAGTAGCAGAAATTTTGAGTAGCTCGGAGAACCGGTAGTGAAAATTTTGAGTAGTTCGGTGAACTGGCAGATACCACCTCTGGCTGCCCCCAGAGTGGGGAGGGAATGAGGATTTTGCAATATCCTTCCCCTGCCACACCCACCAAGACATGGCCACAGAATCGGTAGTAAAAAAAGTTGGATTTCACCACTGTGTAGTAGGGTATATAAGGGAAAGAATTGATTAAAGACTATTAATAGTTAAAAGCACCAAATCAACCTTGGTTAATCTTGAAAAGGTAATTAAGAATAACTTGGTTATGAGACAGTTTTAATATCTTTTTCCCCCCTTTAATAGCAGGATGGTACAGTTCAGCAAGACCTCTTCTACTTCCTGTAGCTTTTTCTAGTCAGTATTTTTTTTTGGGGGGAGGGAGTTCAAATCAAATTGAAGCCAGTTACCTGATTCTTTATTGGATTAATTTAGTAGGATTGGGTGCTTTTGTTTATTTTAAAGGTTTTTAATGTACTTTTATCCATTATTGTCAGTGGAAAAGTAGAAAAAGGGGTGTTTCATATTATTTTCTAACTCTTTCCCTGCATTTGCACAAATTTCAACAACTCCTGAGATTATTTCAACTTTTTATTTATACAGTACTTTGTATCTCAATCACTATCATTAGATCCTGATATCTATTTGCTATCCTGGAATATCTCAGGATTGTGTTCCAAATAGATAATTCTGCATACTTCTATATCAATTTCAACTTGTTTTCTTAAAAGAGACTTGGGACTTAGAACCCTTATTTCTTCAAAGATTTATCAATAAAACCTTCACAGCTGGACCAGTTAAAAGGTGGTCATGTTCTTGGTGGTACAAGCATTTTAATTTCTACTCAGTTGCATGATCACATCTTACCTCCTCTGATATGCAATTTGTTAGCTATAGGTTCTCTTTAAACATCAGTTTGACCAATTTTCTCTTTATTAAAGTCTCCCCCCGTGTCTTATTTCTCAAACTCCCAGAGACTGGAAACTTGTTTGTTTGTTTGTTTTTTCATTGTAATGGTTCAGTCCCAATGTAATATTAATTATAAATGACTTTAATCCAACAATCACCCTATATCAACACATTAACATTTCATGTTACCTTTTTTACTGGGTTGGTTCCCCAGAAATCTAAAGGGTATCTACTGGGATGGGGATAAAGATTGCTTCAATTGGTGACAGCATTTAGCTTGAAGGTCCTCAGTGAATCTAATCTAGATGACATTGAGGATGAATTCACCTTCTAGGGTTGCAGAGGAACTTCTGTCGTAAACTATATATTAATTTCTGATGATTCTGTCCTGTGCTATTTAAACTTTATTATTGCTTTCAGCCTTGACAGTGAGCACTTACCATTTCTTTCAACTCTACAGAGTGAAATCAACCTTTTCAAATTATCCCTTATTTGATAGATACTTTGGGTCAATATGATTCACAGTGCTGCACTAGAATGAGTTGAATCATTGCAGCTGAACCATTCAAAACATATTATTGGCACAACCAGAAATACTCATGACTGGTTTTTGTTACTTTTCTGTAAATTACCGCTTAAAGTTTAACCAACCCAATCTTGCTGTTACTCTAACAACAATTACAAATGTTAGTTCATTAAGGTCTGTATTTGTGTCATGACTATGGTAATTTAAATCTACTATTTAGAAAATCCAGTTGTACTGTATAATTATTTTCCTGTTTAACTTACTAAAAAGGTAAAATGAAAAGATTCTGAAAGACACAAAACAAAACTACTTTTTAATTAATGAATAAGGATGCAACAAATAGTAATAAATATGGATGGTTTAGTATTTTGTTTCTTCCTATTTAGATTACCCTATCTCCAATATTAATAATATAATCAGAGTCCTACCTAGACCAATATTTTGTTAACTGATTCATTGCTTTTTTGGTGGTGATTTTCTTGGCCTTGTTTATCTGTTTTCTATTTCTTTCAGTCAGAAATCCAAAATTAATTTCGCGGTTGAAATATTGCAAAACCCTAAAGATGTTTTCCAAAATGTGTGAAAAATAATCCTGATTGGTGGACCTGTGTATTACTCCTCTTATTTACTGCTATTAACAAGTGTTTATCACTTGCAAAGAGTGGCCTGATTCTATCATTCTCCCTGAGAGAAGGACATGCCCTCTCACAAAGAAGTTTTTTTTAATCTTGACTGAAATTAGTGCATTATCTATTATGGAGACTATAGGCTCCCATACAGTAACTATAATTAACTGAGGTTTTTTGTCTGTCTTTTAAATTGTGTACTGTGATTGGTCTCCGATTAAAAATAAATTAATGTTATTTTATTTGTATTATTTGGATAGGGGAACAGTAGAAATGCAAGGGCTGTAAGGATAGACAAGAAATTAAATAATGATTATGATCATCATTGTTACCATCCTGGAAGAAGGCAGTGTCAAACCACTTTCTTATTGATACTAGGAGAACTAAATGGTTACTTTCCACATCTACTCACTAGTAATTCATTTCATCTCATAGGAGACTACTTTAAAAGTTATCAATATATAATCATCTCTATTTGCATTTAATAATGTTGGGACCAAAGGGGAAAAAATGGACAAAGATGCATCACTATAATTATCTGTCATGTAGAATTCCTGAAAATGTATCATCTGAAATGGAATTATTACTTAAAAGAAGATAGAGAAATGTGGAATTTAAAAGATAAGGTATACTTTTGTTATAAATCCAATGTTTAATGTCCAGCCAGAGGGTGGGATTCTTTGTTCAGTTTGAACATTTAAAATAGTAGATGAGATCACCAGTTTCAAATACTGTATATGTACAGCTTCTGTTCAACATGCACATTTGACCCCCAAGTGATGGAGTAAATGAAAGCTGTTATTTAAAGTAATGCAATCAATTCAAAAATATTGAGCTAATAAAGTTATGCATCTTATTGAAAGATTTATGGCAACACATTGAGTTGCTGCTGGGTTATTTGTGACAGGCAGATGCACAGTAACTTGATTAGAGAAGGCATTGTGATGACTTGTAACTACAAAAGAGAATAAAGCTTCAAAGCATTGTCATGGTCTATTCTGTAAAATGCATTCAGAAGATGATTTAAAGGCAGGCATGCGGTCATTAAACATGAGTTTGCAGCTGCCTATCTAGAGGTGATTAAAATTTAAAATGTCAAAATAAAATAAGGAGAAAAAAACCCTGTCATTTAACTTTTCCTTCACAATTCAGACTTGCAAATTCAAAAGCAGAACTAACACATTAATATTATTTTATTGAAAATAAAATATTCCTGTGCCTTAAATAGGAAGTTGATTTTAAACATACACGAAAAACCACCCTGACATAGTAAAATCATTGTTGCTAATGTAAGAGTGCATGCTTTGTTGGTTGTTAGGTGTTTTTCTTCTTTACCATGTTGACAATGACAAAGTACAGCAGCAAATGGGCATTGCACCAATACCTGAAAAAATGCAGGAGAAACGCCTACAGTGGCTATGTCCTAAGAGCAGTACCCCACACTGTTGTCTGTGTCAACTTCTACTTTAATAGAGATGGCAAGTGCCCTCTTGGAAAACTGAAGCAAAGATGGCAAGACACAATAGAAGGTGACATGAATATTGCCTAGTTAAACCCGGATGCTATGTTTAATTGTGCAAAATAGCGTTCATCGACCCCCAAAACTGGACCCTGCACCTGCAGGAATAGCACTAGGAAGATGATGTTGACTGTTGCTAATGCTTTCAATAATTCTGAAAAGTTCTATAAATCTCCCTCTCTCTCTCTCTCTTTCTTTCTTTCCCTTATATAGAGTTGGATAGAGAATATCCTATATC
>JANHFT010006499.1:0-14292 GCA_032467955.1 Pseudoxenodon macrops
AGAGACCTGGTAAAACAAAAGATTTGAAGAAATGAAAAGGTTACAAGGAGGGGGTAAGATAATATGAAAAATTGTATCATGATATGTAAAATGTTATATATGGAAATGAGATGTTAAAATTAATGTTATGGAAAATAAAAATTGTTTATAATAATAAAAAAAGAGAACCAAATAAGCTTATCTTATTCAGACTACAGGACATGGTTCCAGAAACCCATGTCCTTAGTCTAGCTTGTCTGCAGCAAATCGTTTGCGAACTTTCTTCTGCATCATCTTTAAAAAAGGCTTTTAGACAGCTTTTTTTAGGCAGACCAATTAGATGCAGCGTATGGTCTGAGCACTGACAGGCTGACCCCCCAACCCCTTCAACCTCTGCAGCAATGCTAGCAGCACTCATGCGTCTATTTCCCAAAACCAATCTCTGGATATGACGCTGAGCACGGGCACTTAACTTCTTTGGTCGACCATGGCGAGGCCTGTTCTGAGTGGGACCTGTCCTGTTAAACCACTGTATGGTCTTGGCCACCATGCTGCAGATGAGTTTCAGGGTCTTGGCAATCTTCTTATAGTCTAGGCCATCTTTATGTAGAGCAACAATTCATTTTTTCAGATCCTCAGAGAGTTCATTGCCATGAGGTGCCGTGTTGAACTTCCAGTGACCAATATGAGAGAGTGAGAGCGATAACACCAAATTTAACACACCTGTTCCCCCTTCACACCTGAGACCTTGTACCAATAATGAATCACATGACACCAGGGAGGGAAAACACTACTTGGGCCCCATTTGAACATTATCACTTAGGGGTGTACTCGCTTTTGTTGCCACCAATTTAGATATTAATGGCTGTGTGTTGCGTTATTTTGAGGGGATAGCACATTTACACTTGTTATACAAGTTGTATACTCACTACTTTACATTGTAGCCAAGCGTCATTTCTTCAGTGTTGTCACATGAAAATATATATTTAAATATTTACAAAATGTGAGGGGGTATACTCACTTCTGTGATATACTGTAAGTAGGTAGAAAATATGTTTTACATTTACATTCCATGACAGGACCCCAGAACATCTGCTACTGCAGTTACCAGTACTTCTTGTGCTGGGCGACACAAGTAATATAGATAAACGTGAACTAGATGATCATGGTTGAGAGCTACCTGTCAGAGCAGCCAAAGTTCAAATATCACAGAAATATGAACAAGGTACATAATTACATGCACATTGTCAGCATGGATTTATTATTTGCAAATTGTCCCCAATAGAGAAAGATGATGTTAGGTTTGATGGGGAAAGCACCAATATATCCTAGCACCAAGATTGGTAGTCATCAGATCTTACAAACACCTTAAGATGACTGGACATTTTCAAATGTTCAGATGCTTTGCATTTCATTTTGATAATTAAGCAAGTTTAACAAATATTAACGTTTTAAATATTCATTTAATAAGAATGTTTAGGTTTTGTAATATATCTTGATTATTAGCATGAATAATATGAGTTATTAATGTTATTAATGAAAGAAAGGATATATAGTCAGACCTTTGAGTGATCTGAGATGGAATTTCATTTGTAAATTCATTATTTTCAGAAATCTTTTCTGTTGTATCGGTATTCAGAACATCTCCCTCTGTGGAATACAAATAATTTTGTTATGTCATTTTGAGGAAATCCCTCCAATATTGTTCTTTGTCTTACTGAAATAAATGTATTAAATTAAATATTATATAGAAATCAAGTCCATTGTGAAATGTCTGTGTATTATAGATTACTGGTAGACAAAAAGTTTTTTAATTTGAATTACAATAAAACATATATCTAAATTTCTCAATACTGAAATTAAAATATCATAAAGGCTTATTACCTGCATCACCGAATGATTCACCTGCAAAATAAACATATTATTTTTCAGACTAAGTAGATCAAATAACTTTATTGTTCACAGAACTGAGGACAGAGGATTCAAGTGTACATGAACAGACCTTTCCATCAATTCCAAGATACTGTATCTTAATCATGAGTAAAATAGCATAGCTTTTAAATTATCCAGACAGCAAATCACTTCGGCTGAAAAGTGTTGAAAGCAGTTTAAAAAATCCAATGAAGAATTATGTAGTAGATTCAGATTTAGGACAGAATTCAGTGATATGATTCATAATTTTAAAAGCAATTTCTATTCAAAGTACTGCAGTATTATAAAAAAGTAACTTAGCACTATCATGAAATAGTCAGTGTCATTATAGTTAAGCATATCAATAGAAACAAAAGATAAACAAATGGCTAATGTACAAAACAAGAAAAAAGGAGAAATAATCAGCACATCTATCTATGGAGATTCTTAGTTATCCATGTCATGGTTGTCCCAAAGTTACTTTTTCAGGAGCTAACTGGACATTCTGGTTTTTCTTTGAAGAAGTTTTGCTTGTCATCCAAGAAGCTTCTTCAGCTCTGAGCGAGAAGCAAAATGTCTTCAAAGAAAAACCAGAAAGTTCAGTTGCTTTTTGAAAAAGCACCTTTGGGACAATCAGTACATCTCTAATTTTTCATTTGTAATGTTTTAAATGCCTGTATTCCATATAATCGGAATACTATAAAAAGTTATTATGCATGATGTTAGTGTTGATTTCTTTATTAAATTTATATGCTACCCATTCAGGGGGTGGGTTCTAATTTTTTTTTACTACCGGTTCTGTGGGTGTGGCTTATTTTGTGGGTGTGGTTTATTTTGTGAGCGTGGCTTGAGATCAGGTGACCGGGTGGGCGTGCTTTTACATTTTATACACACACACACAACACAAAACAATACAACTGACTCATACACCATGCCTGCATGCCTAAGCAGAATTTCAAAAGCACACAAAATGGCTCCTGTCACAAGCATGAACCTCACAGGGTCACAAAGAGCTGGAAAAAAAACTTTTGTACTTTACAAACACACACCACAAAGCAACACAACTGACTCACACGCCATGCATGTTTATAAACATCACAGAAACCGAGGTACAAACATTAAATATTAAATACATAGAAATTAAATATCCAGTAAGAGAACAAAGAATTCTTGGACCACTGGCTAAAGGGTTGCTGTTGCCCAAAAAACTTTGGATTCCTGGACCATGGTTTATACTATCTCCGTGATAGGCTTCTGGCATGGGATGGGCTGCATCTCTAAAGACTGGGAAGAATGTTTTCAGAAAATGACTGGCTCAACTTATCAGGAGGGATTTAAACTAAAATTGACTAATTCCAAGCAAAAACCACTAGAAAGCAAGTCAAATAATGAAGTAAGGAGGGATGGGAAGGAAGACAAACACCAACTAGGAGACATAGGAAGCGTACCCAGAGTCGGGCATAAAGACCTCAAGTGCCTATATAAAAATGTACAAAGCCTGGGGATCAAACAGGGTGAACTTGAAATATGAATATACGAAAGTAGATATGATATACCGTATTTTTCGGAGTAAAAGACGTACCTTTTCCCCCCCTAAAAGAGGGTGAAAACTTGGGTTCGTCTTATACACCGAATGCAGCCAACCCAGCCACCCCTACCTACCCTTTGGCCTCTGCCTCCCAGCAATTTACCTCTTAGCAGCAAACATCCAGAGCCTGATTAGCACAAGCAACTGATTATCGTCTCCCGAAACTCAGCTGATTCAGGCTGCAGGCAGGCAGCATGTGCTGAAAGTGAAACTAAACTGCAAGGAGACAAATTGCCGGGAAGTACAGTTTTTTTATTTTCTTGTGCTAATCAAGCTTGTTTGCTGCAAGGAGGTAAGTCAATAATTATAAATGCCTATAGAATGTTCATATTATTAGACTTATTTTTAAAGACTGCTTTATTATTGTTCTAGACAACAAAATGAAGAAACCTTTTAAAATAAATGCTTGATCTGAAGAGGCCTAGTGCTATTATATCTTCTTTTAAATAGCAGAGAATAATGTATACTTCCAGAAAGGCACATCAATTTTAACAGGATCTGTACAAGTATAGTCTGAAATGTAGACCCTGATTTAGTCATGTTTAAAGTAGATCTATTTACATTTTTGGGAGGAGTTAGTGTGACTACATTTAAGAAAACTTTCTGGAATTAATATACTGACATAATGTACATTTCTCCAATTGCTATTTCTATGAATCAGGCACATATGCACATATGCACAGAAATACACAGCAAACAGTATATATCATTTGTACTGTTTGCTGGGAGTCAAATTGCTGGGAGGCAGATTTTTTTCATGTTTTCCTCCCCAAAAGTTAGGTGCGCCCTATACTCCGGTGCATCTTATACTCCGAAAAATACGGTAACTCAATATGTCTGATACTTTAAATCAGAGAATAGATAGGTTTTGTATTTCAATTTCCACAATATGGTATTATTTTTTATTTCATTATTGTACATATACACACTAATTAAATCATAGTTCGAAAAGAATTTTGATTTGAAATATGAATACACCTGGATATCAGTTTCTACTGTGGTTGAATCAACTTCTACAAAAAAAACTTCATCTGTCAGTCTAAAAACTAAGTCTAGAAATAAAAAGCAAAAAAATAGGGAATCATTACCAAGAATTCTTAAATAAGGTAGAAGTTCAATTGGATCAAATGTCACAGTTATTATGAAATATCCTGAATAAGCTATATATTTTATAATCCTATGCATCCTATGTATCAATTGTTTCATATTTGATTAAGAACATTAAAGAAAATACACATTGACTAAGTCAACCACACTATCTATATAACCTGCTCAGAGTTGCCTTGAACTCCGATGCATAGCATGTAAATTTAATAAATAGTGTGAGTAGCTGCAAATTCTTAAAGATTTATACTAGTACAAATATACCTAATATATATATATATATATATATATATGCTTTTTAAGTAGTATTTGAACCTTAAATATTTATCACCCAAGAAAAACAACTTAATATCAATTGATCTGTAAAGTAGGACAAAAACAGTTTCATCTAGACTTAATTACACTTTATATAAATTGATTTAAATTAATCATGGAAATCTGTTCCATAGTTTCAATGTATGTATTCACAATAAAGCTAAGTCAGGATCAAAATCTATTTTACATTTTACTGGCTTAAGCTGTGCCAGTATCCAAATGTCTTTCTACATAATGACATTAGCTTCTGATCCAAATAAGATTTATAAATCCATGATTACTTCCAAATCACCTTGACATCATTCCCATTCAGATTCATTCTGTTAATCCTACTTCCATTTGGTCTGCTGGAATCAATCCAATAGATGAACTCTTCTTTGAAATCAAAATCTACTGCAATCACATTATTTAGGCCCTGAAAAGGGAAAAAAATAACCTCAGCAATTACTGTAAACAAATTAATAAAGTTAAGATAACTATTCCTATAAGATTAATTATCAAGTATTAATTAAGCAGGATACTTAAAGGGGGGGATATATCTATTTTCCCCAAATTTTCAGATTTAATTTTTATCATTTAGTGGAACTTAGAGTAGGAACACAGAAGCAACTTGGGGTTAACCTACAAAAAATGCTGTCCCCTTCAAATATACTGTCAAATTTCCAATACAAAGATAGAAGCAGATGTCACCACTAATATCTATTCTCCAACCACCTCAATTTTTGATAGATAGGAAAAGACAGAGTGTCTGTAGGAGAATATCAATTAATTAGGAGTTAAAAACTGAAGGCCTTTTGGCCTCCATAATGATGAGCTTCCCTTGTAGATTTCCATATACCTTAGCGTCTTATATATGAGCCCTGGTGGTGCAGTGGTTAGAATGCAGTATTACAGGCTAACTCTGCCCACAATCTGTAGTTCAATCCTTACTCAGCCTTTTATCCTTCCAAGGTCAGAAATCAAGAGTGTTTCTCTTCTATAATTTTTTGATTAAATCTTACTTCTATTGTCAAGGTCTAGCTTTCAGGACAACCAGTCCACATGGATCAAGGCTGTCAAATTTAACCTTTAAATCTAAACTACTCTCCTTTCAGTTCTCAAGATGAAATACGATTAGGTGAAACAAACTCTGAAGCAAAGGAAAAAGGATACAGAGCAGCAAACAGATCTAGGGAAGGCTCTAGCTTTCTTATTATCAGTACACAATACAGTAGATATATTGTCACTGTAGCCAGCTGCCTTATACAGGTATAAATACCGACCCATTTGAAAGCTTTCCCTCTTGTCTGATATCATGCTGTCCCTTCTGCATGATTGGATGGGAAATTATATAAAAGTACCACTGGCTGAAAGGCTCTGCCCCTGTGATTCCAGAGAGGTAGAAACTACAGAACATGTTCTTTGTTGCTCCTTTTATGGAGACATTCAAACCAAAATCATCAGGTATTCAGATTAAGCCTATGACCAAATGATGATTTTACAGTGCATGTAGCTAGGTTTTGTGTATCAGCATGAAAGATCTGTTGGACATGATGGGTCAATTTTCCATCAGTCAAATTCTATTAACTGTAATGCTAGATATTATCACATTTTTGTAATTTTGGATGTTAGTGTACTTAATGTAATTTTACAATCTATATTATAATTTAATATAGGCTGCATCCTTAACCTCAATTATAAATGTAAGCTTGCTTTAAAAATGTATTTTAACTTTGTCTTACAGTTTATTATATTTATTATCTATTTAGATTCACAGAGTACTCTGCTCATACTGGTCTATGACTTTGTCTAAACTGGTCTATGGTGAATTGAATTGAATACGCATAGGTGAGGGATCTTCCAAAAAGCATTATTCATTACCTTTAATTTAATTACTACATATGACAGACTAGATATGGCCGACTTCTGAAAACATAAGACAGTAATTCTCAATAGATAAAACCTTAGAAAAATGAATAAGGAGAGAGTAAGTGGCTATGAAAGCTAAACATGTTCAGAGATAAAATAAATAAATATAAAATTCAGTGGGGTAAAACTAAAATTAATAGCTACTTTAAAATAGATATCAAGCTTGCTTTAGCTGTGCTAAAAGTCAGTATGACATTTTCTGGGGGGAGGCAAAAAATGGTAAATAATGAAACATATTTTGTATTATGATGCAAATTCTTCTCTTTTGGTCTTTGTATTATGTCAGTCCTTCAAGGTAGACAAGGTTAGGAAACAGAAATATTTGACCTATATTTTACTAACAGACTAAAATAAGGGATATTGAAAGCTTCAAAGAGTTTTTCTTGCTTTTCCTTTTGTACCCAAGAAAATCAAAGTGAACACGTCTTCTTCATCCTTCCATGTTAACCCAGGCAAATAGATGTTTTTGTTAAATTTGCCATTTATTTTTGCCAAAACTACGGTATCTCCACACTCTTGTCTGCATAATAACACGATGTGGATGAGACAGAGGTTGTGTTGAAACAACATGGCATTTGTTTTGTCATTTTGAAAAGAAAAAAAAGCTTTCTGTGGATGTTTCTGAATGCAAACTCCAAGAGCATTTTTTTTAATCAATTTGGAACAGTATTGGACTATAACCAAGCACATTATTTGCTGTATGCTATGGTAATTTCTTAGGAAGATTTGTAATGGAATCATCTTCTTTTAATGACCCCATAAACCCTTGTGGGGTGGAGTCTGGGCAACTGAATGGAGCTGAGTGTTTACTGGCCGGATGCCCTTCCTGTCACCAATGTAGTGACAATATTCAACAGATACATTCTCATCGTGCCCAGAGAGAGAAATATCTGCCTCTACCTAGGATCGAATTCACAGCCTCTTGATTTGTAATGGAAAACTTGTATTGGAATATTTGTTTTTTATTTAGAAAATACTTGGAGAAAAAGTCAGTTTTTTGCCATAAAATGTTGATATTTGGCTATGCAAAATTAATAATTAACTGCAATAGAAGTCAAAGTTATAGTTGAGAATAGGGCATTGTGGTTAAATATTTCTTCTTTCTGTTCTTTTCAATCCCTAAAACACAGTTGAGAATTAGCAATAAGTTTCTGCAGATAACCTTGATTAGATGATAGGATGCCCACCAAATCTAGTTTAGTTGCATATGTTACTTAAAATAGGTTGATAGCATTTTCTTCACAAGAATGTGTTCAGAAACAATAACAGAGGAACCAGTGATTTGAAACCCAAAATACTAATAAACAACACTGAAAAGAACAGATAGGTCAGTGATGGCGAACCTTTTTCTCCTTGCGTGCTAAAAATGGTGGCGCGTGCGCACATGCACCCGTGCGTGTGCCAACACACAAACCCCACACACATTGGGCTGTTTTTTGCCCTCCAGAGAGTTCAGAAGGCTTCTCTGAAGCCTCCAGAGGGTGAAAAAGTCACTTCCGATTTGCCCGTTGGGTCGATTTTTTACAGGGCAGCACCTCACGTGCCCTCAGAAATGGCTCCGTGTGCCACCTGTGGCACGCGTGCCATAGGTTCGCCATCACGGGGATAGGTAAAGCAAAAGTAGACAAACACAGATCAGTTCAGTAAAAGGAAGTAAATCAGTATGTTCTTGGTCAATATCATTATGTTATTTATTCAAAAAGCATTTCTCTTTACTTCTGTATTAACCTGCAAATTTCATCTTAAAAATCCTGCAAAAAATTGCAGTTAAATATGTATGTAAATATGTTCCAAAACCATAAATCACTAATTGCTTTATTTCTCTACATTCATAACAATTCTGCTTATTAGAATAAGAATATTAAAATACAGCATAATCATTTAAAGAAACTCCTATCAAGTTATACAAGCAACTAATTTTGTTGTAACACATATAGGATTGGTTTCAGTGGTATACTCCATGTATATTCGTATGCTAAGTGTATAACCTTTAGGAGAAAGAGTTAATCCTGTTGCCCATCTAAAATGTTTTTATTAACATTTTTATTAACATTTTATTAACTGCATTGACATTTCCTTATGATGATGCTGTACCGCTTATGGCCACTGTATCTTTTAAAAAAGATTTATGATTTCTGTACACTCTCTAGGGATCCTTTGTGTGACACTTAGAGTATACCTGTTTCATTGAAGTATAGTTGGATCCATCAGTACTAATTTTTCGTATTTCATGATGATCAGCCAGAATTAAGAATGGCTCTTCATCTATATGAAAAAATAATGGTAATTTTTTATTTAATTTATGAAACTTTGGAATAGAAACATAAATAGTGAAAAATTAAATGCTGTACACTATGAATATTGGTATGGATAAAAACATTAAAAGCATAATATTTCAAACAAGATCAAGTATTAGCCATAAGCTGAACAACAGATTTAATTAGCACCTTTTAAAAGTACTTTAATATAGCCTTTGAAACACAGGAGAAGAATTAATACTCTCTATTAAGTTTTATTTCCAAAATGAATTTATAAACACAGCTTGGCTTTCAAGAAACAAATAGATAATAAGTAACAGCTGAGATAAGAAAGTTAGAATCATTTGGTTCAAAATTAATGCATATTTTAATTTCCAACAATTAGTGAGTTCTGTAGTAGTTCTGAAAAAATATATATGGATTTTTAATATATATTAAAAATGTATATGTAACTACTAGTTCTAACAGCTGTGTTCACCTAACTTTGTTCCTGTTCTTAGCTGCCCAAAGTGATGAATTAGAGATGGACATATGAATTAAAATTAGAAATGAATACATAAATAATGCAATTTTTTAAAATTTATTAATTTGCTTTATAATAAAAGAAAAACAAAACAAAAACATTACCCTTCTCTATCTGTATCAGGAAACATAAGAGCAAAGAAATATTATTGAAATTTAGTCTATGCCTGATATTTATTTAGCAAAACAATGCTTTCATAAACAACTCAACAGAAACTAATGAATTTGTATCTAAAATTAATCTCACAACTTTTGGTAGATCAGGAACTTCTGAATGAATAGCTATACAATTTTGAGGAACTAACTTTTTTTAATGATTTTAGACAAGATAGAGAGCAGGTGTGCAAATTAGCCACCATATTTTTCGACTATAAGACGAACCGGTGTATAAGACACAACAAGATTTCAAAGAGACTAGTAAGAAAAAAAGTTTTTGTTCTCTCTGGCCACAGGAGCTGTCTGCAGGCCTCCCACCCCCTCTGTGCACCCTGTTTTTTGCAAAAATGGGCCAATTTTTTAACCTGTTTTTGCAAAGAACGGGGTGCACAGAGGTTTTGGGAGGAATGCAGACTCCGTCTGAGGCTGGGGGAAGGCAAAAACGCCCCCATTTTTTTAAAAATGGCCCGTTTTTCTACTGTTTTTCACAAAAACAGGAGTTTTTGCCTTCCCCCAGCTCTCAGAAGCAGTCTGCAGACCTCCCAAACCCCCTGTGAACCCCATTTTTCACCTGTTTTTGCAGAAAACTGGGTGCAGAGGTTTTGGGAAGCCTGCAGAATGCTTCTGTGGGCTGGGGGAAGGCAAAAACGACACTGTTTTTATGAAAAATGACCCATTTTTTGCCCGTTTTTCACAAAAATGGGGAAGTTTTTGCCTTCCCCAGCCCACAGAAACACTCTGCAAGGCTCCCAAATCCTCTGCACACCCCGTTTTTGAGAAAAACAGGCCACGTTTTTAGAAAAACGGGCCCATTTTTCACAAAAATGGGATGCAGGACCGGGACTTCAGGAGGCCAAAATTGCTGTATTCGGTGCATAAGGTGCACCAACATTTCCACGCTCTATTGGGGGGGAAAGGTGCATCTTATACTCCGAAAAATACAGTAAGTGGTACCAACTCCTTAAAGAAGGACAGGGAAGTTACTTTATTTACAATTGCTTATATCCCATTGCCTGAGACAAGTTTTTACAGAACCTTGCTTTCTAATAAGGCAACATCTTATTTGGATGGAAGATATAGAGGCTTACGGTACTTACTGTACTATGCTTATGCATATGCAATAATGTACAGAAGGAATATCTGACCCATTACCTACTATATTGCAAATTCTATCAAGAACCTAGAACTAATTTATTAAATCCTTGTCAATCCAATAGAACAAAAAAAATATGTTGTCCAATGAAGACAAACATGTATTGAAACAATTGCATTGTTTTCAATAGTGGCAAGGAACATACAAAAACATATCATGACGAATAATACTGTTAATATATATTTTGTTAAAACTTATAGTTACAAATAAATGTTATAATACTTTAAAAATTAAGTCCTATTCTTTCTGCTTAATTTGACTGTGACTTTAATAGTCTTGTAGCTGAAAAGGTTTACCTGAAAGGGATTTGCATCCTTGCTGAGGATTAGGTTGCATTTGATAACCATTCATACACAAGCATTTGTAAGTCCCATATGTATTGATGCATTGCTGACTGCACGGAAAGCCAGATGAACATTCATCAATATCTACACATGTTTTGCCATCTTCCTTCATATGGAAACCAGGCCAACATTTACACTATAAAGAAAAATAAAACACATTATGTGTTAAGCATGTATCAGCTAGGGCGATTTCCACCTCCTTATCTGCCTTGGTTAATGTAATATCAATTTTGTTGAAATGCTTCTAAAACACATTATCCAAATATCAGGATTCAAAGAAAAACCCATGGCTCATTTTGAGCTTTACACACACACACACACACACACACACACACACACACACACACACTATTTCCCAATTTTATAATTTGTCTAATTGTTTGGATTTTTGGAATATTTCATGGCAAAAATATATATATGTATATGTATATTAAAAAGTTGAAATGGGTTCTGTTTCTCTTTTATAAAGCTAGCCAGGAGAGCATGGTTTGTAGCATAGTTTTAAAGAAAAATGCAGATGAAAGCATTGAATCTTTTCCTCAGCTTGATTTTTTTTGGTTCCGTTTTTCCTTAATCAGTTGTCCTTCCCTCTGAATTCATATGTATTTTATCTAGTTCTATAAAACTGCTTTTTAAAAAACTGTCCTTATTTTTTCTAAAATAGAAGAGGAAGAAAGGATTTAAAGTTGCACCTAATATCAGACAAATTTATACCTCCATTTCTTTTGCTGACATACAGTAACAGCTCTAGCCCAGGGGATAGTGTTTTAGAAGAAGAGGTTCTGCCTCATTAATAGTCCTAAAGATAATAATATAAGTTCAGTTCTACAAAAAAACAAGTGACAAGATTTAAACTCTTGAAGTGTTTTTCAAATTTCTCTTTAATACGTTATTCTGAATGTTATTGTCTGAGATTACTTTGACTATAAATACATTAAATCAATATAAAACAGAATTTGCATGTTTCTGCCATGCACCAATAATTACAAAAGGTCCTGGGGGGAGAGGATTTACAATGAACATTTTGACATTCTCCAAGTTAAAGTTAGAAGACAGGGAGAATTAATAGAACATGATAAACTCATGAAACAGCAACAAAAATAGACCAGATGAAATTCATTCATCTTTAATTTACCAGATCAGGTATTTTTAATCCTATTCAAAATGTCATCATGCTAGAAAGGCACACCATTTAGTCAAATTTAAATAGACACTAAGTAAGCATTTATTCAAGGCTCTTAAAATTACAAAGTCCAATAGCTTTGGGGTATAGTCACACTAGGCAGGTGATAAGAAAGCTACAGGTTTTTTCCTGGAAATTTCTAACAAAATTATATTGTTTATACTACACTAAATAGAGGCAGAAATTACTTTCTTCTGTATGTTCACCTCCCACGTGAGAAAAAGTTACAAGCATTAGAACATGAGGCTTAATGGTGAGGGAGAAAGTTAATTGGACAATAACCTCAACATTTGAAATTTCTTCTTATAAGCCCAATTTAGCAAGTTTAATGTTTACTAGGCATTCATTTAGCAGAATATTAAAACATTTATGTTATATTTGCTGTGGTATTTTTGATGCCTCAACTACTGACTGATTTGTGCATTTGTGTATATTATTTTGGAAGTTTTCATTTTTTTTATTGTTTTAAAATGGTTATAGTATTTGTGTATTATAGTTTTTGAATTGTAAGTCACCCACAGTTATTGTCTGACATGGGCGGCTATAGAAATTGAATAAATAAATATAGTG
This sequence comes from Pseudoxenodon macrops, assembly GCA_032467955.1. Classification (NCBI taxonomy): domain Eukaryota; kingdom Metazoa; phylum Chordata; class Lepidosauria; order Squamata; family Pseudoxenodontidae; genus Pseudoxenodon; species Pseudoxenodon macrops. Next base: position 12,992 of record JANHFT010006499.1, read on the forward strand.
ATATTACATAATATCTTTTTCAGTAGTTCAACTGTAAAATCCATCAAGTCATTCCTCCCACTAAATATTGTGAGATTAACTTTAAACATAAAAGAATACAGTAATGAACACATATTTTTATTACATATTAGACACATAAATTGGTATAGCCAAATACTTTAAAGCTACTTGTTATTTTCTCAATATCTCCAAATGATTACATTAGACTTCAAAATTAAACAGAAGTTTGCATGTTCTCCAGACTTGGATTAAGAGTAGAACAGAACAGAACAGAATAGAATTGTTTATTGGCCAAGTGTGATTTGTCTCAGGTGCATAAGATCTCAGTTTACCTCGATTCTCTATTTTTCTTCTAGAAAACTATTTCCTTTTGCTAAGACACATAGAAAGTAAAATGAAGTATGGGCTATAAAGTTTTATTAATTTTATTACTATTAACAAAATACACAAAAGAAGCATGAAATGATTAACATTTCTATGTCAATTGGGGATTTCAAAGTCTATTTTATAGTGTATTCTTTTAAACTTCTAAACTACCAACCTTGTATCCAACAGGAAGATCTTGACAGTCTTGAGAACAGCCACTAACTTTCTTACTTAAACATTCATTTATATGGCAATTTCTCTCATCAGACCCATCACCACAATCCTGTTTGGCATCACAAACATCTTCTTGGGGAATGCACTTGCCATTTTTACACATAAAAAATGAATTGTTGCATGACTGTTCTAAAAACAAGAAATAAATGGGTAAAAGGAAACAGAATACAAAAAGTATGTAACTATTCATCAGGCTTGATTTATAGTTTAATTTCCAAACAAATTATATATTTGCATATACTGATACAGATTTAAAATATTTTTACAATATGTATACATTTTATATTTGTAAATTATTATAGCTTTTATAAATCTATAAAACAGTACAATTTAGAACAGTGATGGGGAACCTATGGTACACGTGCCACAGGTCGCACGCGGAGTCATTTCTGAGGGCACGCAAGTTGTTGCCCTGTCAGCTCCAGCGCTGGCCAGCTGATTTTTGGCCTTGATTTTTGCCCGTTTTTCGCCCTCCGGACACTTCAGGAGCTTTCAGGGAAGCCTCCGGTGGGCGAAAAACAGCCCTATGGGCAAACCGGAAGTCCGTTCCCAAACTTCCGGTTTGCCCGTTTGGCTGTTTTTCACCCTCCAGAGGATTCAGGGAAGTCTCCTGAAACCTCCGGAGGGCAAAAAATGACCCAATTTGGGGGGGGGGCGCATGCTCAGTGCAGTGTGCGTGGGGGGGTTGTGTGCACATGCTG